>PVKE010004204.1:0-66283 GCA_004027555.1 Craseonycteris thonglongyai
CTCATTCTTTCCTCTAGCTGGTCAGCCCTGTTTCCTATGCTGGTCAGTTCTTTTTTCATCTCTCCCATGATTCCTTTCATTTCAAGGAGTTCCTTTTGGTTCTGCTCTAACTTCTCAATTTTATTGGCAAAGTACTCAGTTTGCTCCGAAAATTTCTTGCTGAGGTCATTTAACTGTGTCTGGGTACTTTGCCAGCATTAAATGCTATTTTCAAAGCATCTGATATCACTTTCTACTTTGCCTGAATATGTATGTAAATGATATTTTAGTGTACCAAAAATATAGTTTAGTATTCCTGTGCAAAATCATTTTTTTGTTCAAAAAATGAAACAAGAATCAATCACCTCATCAATCCTTTTCTACCTCCACTTGTAAAATGGGCTGCACACCATGTCCCTCTCACCTTCTAAACTTTTTTTCTTCTACTGCTCAGAACGTGTTATAAGCAGATCAGCAACCTCAGACTCCAAGCTGAACTTTTGCCAGTAATGTGTAGTTTGCTATTTTTGCACTCTAAATCTGGGTCATTTCATTTTTTAGTAACCCGTTGGAAATGACTCATGTTACTCATCACTTTCTCACTCTCTCTAGTGAGTAGTCACTGAATCAAGGGATAGTCACTCAACCAAGGAAATTTACAGAAAAGTAAAACACTGTTTGCTAAGTAAATTTCCTGTAAGAGCCATTCAGTTATAAAACTGTGGGGTCATAATGACACTAGGGTGTGTGGATCTCGGCTCCATGGAAGAGCTCCAGGACTTCAAAGCTTAAAGTATAACAGTAATTGTACCACAATATAAAGGCATCATAGGCAATACTCGGTCATACATAGGAGTCTAAACTGTGACAGTTTCCCATGATCTGAAGGGGGCTCTTAAAGATTTGTTTTAGTCTTTTGGTGGCTATGCTGGTATTATAGTTAGAATAGGAACAGAAAAATTCCATGAAAAGAGAGAATTGTCCTGGATAGCTCTGCTTGCAAGCCCCAAAGCACAGAGCCTAATATGTATGTGATGTATGCTCAATAAATATTTATTGAATGGATTAATCACTGAGTTACTTGTATCACAGCACTTCACTAATTAGTTAAATATGGTTGAAGCAGAATGACAAAATTAACTCATTTAATCTTCAAAATTGTCCCATTTGGTAATGTACTCACTCTACAAATGAGACAGTTGTCAAATTGAAAAGACATCATTTGAACACAGTTGTTTCTGCCTCAAAAGCATATGCTATATTAACTTCAAATTCAACCAGATAATAAGTATATTTATTCCATACTATTCTTGGAATATACGAAAGCTTACCCTTCCACCCTCCCTCCCTCCCTCCCTCCCTCCCTCCCTCTCTCCTTTCCTTCCTTCCTTCCTTCCTTCTTTCCTTTCTTTCTTTATAGGACGCTGTTGAGCAATCACAGTGTGCTATGTTTTATGATAATTGCCAGAAGACTTTGGTGAGTAGAAACAGACATGGTCTTGTTCCCATGAAACTCACAGTCTAATGAGGAAGTTGCTTTCATCCAATAGTCACTCACATCAATGTAAAGTTATAATTCTAATTGCTGTAAATGACTTCTGCATAGTGCTCAGAGGTTAATAACAAGGAAATCTGGCATTATATGAGAGGGCAAGGATGATCTTACTTTAAAAGGATAAGTAAAGTGACTCAGTGAGAACAGGAGAACAAAGCTTTATCCAGGCAGAGTTCACGTTGATACAAATGCCCCATGGCAGAAAGAAGTAGTGTTGTGAATGAGGGATTGAACAACTCTGTAACAAGAAGAGAGAGAGAGAGAGAGAGAGAGAGAGAGAGAGAGAGAGAGAGAGAGAGAGAGAGAGAAAGTTAGTGTAGAATGGTAGCTAGGGGCTAGATTAGGCAGAGCGGTAACTTAGCATTTTCAACTTTATCTTTGATGCAATGGCAAGTCATTCAAAGGCTTTAAGCAAAAAAAAGAAAGACAGGAGCAGATACATGCTTTAAAAAGAAAACAACAGCAGGCGATCCCTTTATCCCAGATATGAAACTACTTAGAAGAGGCAGCTAATGAATGGGTAGGATCACACTGGAACTTTAATTATCTTTGCTTTCCTTTTTTCCCATCCGAGGAGGGATAAAGTATCTTCATTGATGTTTTAATCATGGGAGAACTGTTCCTCTTGATCAATGCTCAGAATTCTCTTAATGCTATCTATGTTACCATAACCCCTCCCCGCAAGGGTCATTCTTTCACTCTGGATACAAATTCCATAATTATTAACAACCACCACCACCACAACTTCCAATCCAGAGTTTGTTACCCCCAACTGCATAATTGCTCTAAAAACTTTAACAACATGGATTTATCAATGGAATCATTAATTAAATTACCTAATGATAAAGTTTAGGGATCAATTACAAAAATAATTAAAGTAATGAGACTAGCAACATTTAGAAGATAGTATAAAGAGAGTAATTCTGTGAAATGGCAGTTGTCCCTGGACACACTCTATAATTACAAACACTTAAACGCATTATTGGTTCCAAAATGGTCCCATGTGGAGTTCAGAGAAGAGAGAATATTCATTCTTCAGATACTATTCCAAATTCCTTTCCAGAAATAATCTGGGTGTGTTAAATTATAAATATATACTAAAGTTGGATCATGCAGGTGAAGTTATTATTTTTAATATATGAAACCAGTCAAGCTTTTAAAACAGAGAGGTGATGTCTTAATCTTTGAACTTATTCTTAAACTGCCTCTATTCATTGGTTTGGCTTAAAATATCTCCAATTTTTCAAATCACCTTTTTTCCTACTAGTAAAGGTATATATATATATATGAAGTGTGTGGGTAAAGTCCTTAGGCTTAGGTGCAGATTTCATCTCTGCACACTCAAGCAAGGGGGCTGAGCTTATGTGAGACTCTTTACCTCACCTTAAAATTGCAGATATTATTCAATCTACATCAGAGGACTTATTTGAGAAGTAAATGGAATAATTGACACAAGGTGCCTAGACCATAAAAGCATTATCATTAATTATTAATTTATTAAGTGATTCCTAGTACTCAAGAGAGGTATTTTAAAAGTTTCTATAATATATTATTGTTTGTTAAGGTATTTTTCATTCTTAAATCAATTTTCTGATATAATTCAAATTTTATAAGTGTCTTTATTTATTCCATTTATTTCACGATAAAAACTTTGTCTACCATCATGTTTCCCTTTCAATCTTGCTGGCCAGGGGCTTTAAGGAAATGTCTGCCTAACCCAAGCTACCATGTTCAATCATTTCTTCTTCAGTGCAGGAATCCTCCTTCTTCTAGAGTTGTTAATCACAAAGTGTTATAGTTTTATTCTGATTTTGACTATATTTATTTTACATTTCCAGAGAGAATTTGAGAGGAACTAAGGTGACATACATAAATGTGGAAACAAATATAAAAACATGCAGACATATCATTAGAGCTCATGATTCTCGCCTGTAGCTTTAAATGTCTCTAGGGATATTCTTGTTCAGCTGCCACAAAGACTATATAAAAAATGTGATATCCCGGCAGCCCTCATCACATCAGCTGCTCAGCTCGCCTGATGCCCACTTACAGATTGATTGACCATTTTTTCCCTCTCTAGCTTTACACATGTTATCACTAGCTCTCCTTAAAAATTGGTAACTTTGATTTTGATCTGTCCTATCTCTTTACATCTGAAATTATTTGTTTCCACTTTTTTTGAGCTGGGCATTCCTGTAGTTAACCTGGCCTTTTGGTAGGGAGTAGGCTTACTTTATGTGATGTTGGAGTACACGTGGGTCGACACATTAATTCTGAAACTGAGTTTTGAAGGGGTCCCTGGCCAAACGCAGAGGCTGGCTACTTCCTACTCCATGGGGACATCTGTCTTCATATTCCTCCCTGTCTTGTCCAGAACACACATGCATCTTCTTTGGTATTTTATAGAACGAGAATTGTGAAAAGTTGAAAAATCATTGCTCATTCTCTCAGCCAGCAGTAGACTCTTTTGTATTATAAGCTCCATAATTTAGAATGTTCAAATAATAGAAATCTATTCCAATAACAAATTTGTCCAGTTATTAGGAAAGACAAAAGGGATGCACTTTTTAAATAAAGATGTGACAGGATTAGAAACCAATGGAGATCATCAGAAATTTGAGGAAAAATATATTTTTCCCCTCTCAGTTAGCAATTAGACAGCTGTATTTTGCACAAGCTAAAATTGATACCAGGAATACAGTGCTCAAGTTACTTGAGCTAGAAATAGAATTGAATATAACTTATGAGGAAAAAAATCTTTCTGAAAGCCCATTAGACTGTCTCACTCATATCTGGCCTATGTTTCCCTATGCATGGCTAAGTGATTTTTTCCCCCCTTTGCTTATCTGATTTTCTCTCCTCTTTATTTTCCTTCCTTCCCTCCTTCCCTCCTTCCTTCCTTCCCTCCTTCCTTCCTTCCTTCCTTCCTTCCTTCCTCCCTTCCTTCCTCCCTCCCTCCCTCCCTGCTTTCTTCACTCCTTCCTCTCTTCTCTCCCTCTTTCCTCTTTCTTCCCTCCTTCCTTCCTTATCTTCTTTATATTTTTCTTTAACAAGACAGAACTTGAAAAGAAAAGAAAAAAATAAGAATAATGGTAAATATTTAAAGCAATAAGAATGAGTACATAGATTACGGACTTGGGGAAAAAGAACTACCCAACTAGAGTCCAGAATCTTTTCATGTCTATGTGGCTCTCTGTTAATCTACCCGGCTTCTTTTTATCTATGTACACATTTTCTCTAAATACTAATAAGACGTATAAAGATTAATTTAACTGAGGCAGTACCCTTTTAGTAACATTCCTTTAATATATAGAAGTAGTCCAACTCATGTTTTACTAATTCCATTGAAAGAATATATTCACTTATCTTTGAAATTAATTAGTAAAGACAGAATTTGTGTGTGTGTGTGTGTGTGTGTGCGCGCGCGTGTGGCAATCCACAATGCTCTCTGAAGCTAACATTTGCTATTACACTTGGCTCAGATAAAGGTATTAAGACCAGTTTTGTTTAATCAATGTAGTCAATATTTAGAAAAATAAAGGATAATAATGAATGATTATATTGTGGTCTGCCTTGCATTTCATGAATAATTTAAAAAAATGGTTTTAAAGATTTATTTTATTGTTTTTGACAGAGACAGAGAGAAGGGTGAGGGCCCTGGGCAGTCTCCTTAACTGCACATAATTGGTTTTCAACATGGTTTTGTTCCACACAGGTGGGCAGAGGCCGTGCAGGGCAAGAATTGGCCAGGGGCCTCCAGCATGGGAGGCATTCCCCCTTGAGCCAGGGGCCAAAACAGGAGGCAGGAACTAAACTGGGGGCCTCCTGCATGGGAAGCACACCCTAGTTCAGCATGTGGGTCTGCACAGGCCAGGGCCGGGATTTGATCCTCAGTCCCTGGGGCTGCAAGGCAAGCATTTAACCCACTGAGCCATCCCGGCTTCCTCAACTTTAAAAATTTAATGAATGGGGAAGCCGGGATGGCTCAGTGGGTTAAGCACTTGCTTTGAAGCCCCGAGGACCGAGGATCGAATCCCGGCTCCAGCTCAGGCGGACCCACATGCTGAACTGGGGAGTTCCCACAGTTCAGTTCTCTAGCTGTCTCTGTATCTCTCTCTCTTTCTGTCAAAAATAAAATAAAATAAAAATAAATATGCACTGAAGATAAAAGAATTACTCTCTATAAATATAAAAAAGAATTTAAAAAATTTAATGAATGAATAGAGAAATAATTTTTTTAATTTCATTTTTTAATTTTTGAACTGAACTGGGGGCCTCACCGCATTCGGGAAGCACACCCCAGTTCAGCATGTGGGTCCGCCTGGGCCAGAGCCGGGATTCGATCCTCGGTCCTTGGGGCTTCAAAGGGAGCGCTTAACCCGCTGAGCCACCCGGCTTTCCCAGGGAAATAATTTAATCTTTTGCCTTCTGAATTGGTTCATATTTTGGGTGGAGATAAGACTGTGATGGCAGTATGGGGGTTCTGTCTCCTGCATTAATACCAAGCCACTCTATAAAATCTTGCAGGAGAAAAGAAGTATACCCACGGCATGTTGTATGGCAAAACTCCCATTCGCATTTTATTGAACCAATGATACAGCAATTACTCCTACATTTGCCAAGTCCTTTCAGTCACTCTATTTTTGACAATATCTTAATAATATATGTAATAGCATTTTACCTGTGGTAGTAATATTGATCTCACACCATTAACATTTGCAGCATTTTTAAGACCCATTACCTGCTTGTGTAGTAGCCCTGCCTGGCAAAAGCACATCACTTTCTCTGTTGAAGTTTGTCGGACAACAACACACACGAAAAGCAATTTTACCTGCTCTAGTGTATGTCTGACTGCTTGATAATGTCAATCAATAAAGGAATTCACTTTCCTATGGTCTCTGGTAAACAAGATGTCTGCTCCATTTCAGATGCAAAGAAAAAGAAAGGAGCCAAGATATGGATGGATCAAAATGAAGTGTTTTGGGTGATATTTAATGGGCATTTGGGGGAACATTGGGGAGTTGGTGGTAGAGACACATAAAATTATATCACTTAAAGAAAACATTGACTGAATAAGCCATGACAACAATAATCTCATGGCCTGGAAAAGAATTTGAACATTGGTAGGAAGTTTGTTTCTCTGTTAATAGGGTTGTGATGAAAAGCCATTTGAATTGAAACATTTTAAAATATTCAGAGAAAAAATATGCCATTTTACTGTCACCTTATCTATCATCTATCTTACTATCTAGTAAGCTTGATAGCTAAATATCACTGAATATTTTTTATCTGCATATCTGTTATCTAAATTTCTATTTCTACCTGACAAATGAAAGGCATTATGATGATAGTCACTATTTTTTAATAAACCTTTGGAGTGCTTTAAGGCAACTAAAAAACAAGGCTCAAGGAAATGTAAGGCATTTTAATCTGGTGAGCCGGAGAGGTGCACGAGGTTTTGAACCTCACCAGTCTTGCCCACTGGGCTGGCATCTGAGTAGGCAGAGTTTGGCTTATAATAAATTGGTCCCTTCTCAGTTTTCTATGTGAGTGTTAATATGGAGGAAATGAAAACTTGAGCTTGGGGCCAAACTATTACAATAGTGCATTTTTATGATAGTCATACAAAATCACAGATTGGTCACAAAACCACCTGAGTTATCCTGGGATCAACATCTCTGTCTGGCTTCTTAAAAACAAACACTTTGGGGAAGCCGGGATGGCTCAGTGGGTTGAGCGCTCACTTTGCAGCCCCGAGGACCGAGGATCGAATCCCGGCCCCGGCCCGTGCGGACCCATATGCTGAACTGGGGAGCTCCCCCAGTTCAGTTCTCCCTCTGTCTCTGTATCCCTCTCTCTCTCTCTCTCTCTCTCTGTCAAAACCAATTAAAATAAATAAACAAATAAAACACCAATAAACAAAAAAAAAACCAAACAAACAAACAAAAAAAAAACAAACACTTTCCCCAGACTTCTTCCTTACCTTGTTGTATTCCACAAAGTGGGAACATTACTTAATGATTTTGGGTATCTGACATTCCCCACTAAACAAGAAATAAAAAAATAAAAATAAAAAAAAAAGAAGAAAGAGAAAAAATATAAGGGCAGTTCATCAAGGTCATACTTTTTCTTTTTGGTACCCAAAGTATTACAATTGCTAGAATAAAATATGCTGACATCTTTTAGAGATGAATATGGAACCAGCTCTTTGAAATGTTCAGGTCTTGTCAGGAGAAGAGGCAGAATACTCAAAAAGCTGTACGAAGAAAGCATGTTCAAAACAGACAGAATTTAAGGAGTTAAAGGAGCCAAGGGGGAATGGTGAGGCACTGAGAGACTGATGTGGTGAGAAGTCCTAATACCTGCAAGCCTGAGAAGCTAAGCGGAGACTGGTTATTGGAGAGCTGGAGACACAGAAGAGGGAGCCGGGCAGGAGTCGTAGCCCTGGAGCAACTCAGGCACCTCCAGTGGGAAAATATCAACCAACCAACCAACCAACCAACCAACCAACCAGCCAGCCAGCCAGCCAGCCAGCCAGCCAGCCAGCCAGCCAGCCAGCAAACCAAACCACCCACCCACCAACCCACTGACCCACTCACCAACCAACCAACCAACAGCCAACCAACCAACCAACCAACCAACCAAAACCCTGACCTCTCTTTTCTCTTAGTCTGCAACTTACATAAATGGTTCCTGTTAACTAAACTTAACCAGAAGCCAAAGGGCATTGGGGGCCACGCCATAGAGTTCATAGCAGTTAGCCTGCAGGGACATGGAACAGTGATGTGGAGAAAGAACCGTGAATGTATAGTAGGAATGGAGAAGGACCTGTATGTTGCTTGACCTCAGTCTCACCATAGTCTTAAGATGACCCCATACTTCAGTTCTGGAAATCAACACTAAGAGTGAAACTTGGGTTCAACTAGAGGCCAACTAGTGGTGCTCAGGTTCAATTCCAGCTCTACCTACCACCCCCACTAACAAACACACACAGTATCTATAAAAAAATTTTTTTTTTTTAAATTGGGATACCTTCAGTTGGACAAAAAAACATTCCTTAATTTTGGGCATATTTTGAAATGAAGAACTTTGTAGTTCACAAATATTTTGAACAGTATTGCAATTGATTTTCACAGCGATACTGTTGGTAGGCCTTGAAAGGAGATGTCTCCCCATATGTAGACAAGAAAATGAAACTCAGAGAGGTCAAGGATTTTATTTCCAGTCATACAATCCATGGTAGAACTTGCATTCAAATCCAAGCTGCCTAAACTTTAGTCCAGTGGCCCCTAACATAGTATGTTGTTCAGTATGACTTGTGCGTCAAACAGATAACACTTTGGACTCATATCATTATTCTCCTTTAGTTACTGCCATGCAATAAATCTATATAAAACTAACACAGTTGTCTCACATGGAATGCTTCACATAGTTGTAAACTCTACCCTCATAATGCTTATGTGTTTTGAATTGTGGATAATTCCTTGGCCTACAAAGCAAATGTTTATATATTATTAACTGATCCCACAGTGCAACTGATGGTAACCTTTTCAAAAATTGAGATAAGCTGATGAGAACTACAGAATGCAAAATAATAAAGATCACTCAGATGTTATCATTTAATTTTCATAATGCAGTTGTCAAATAAAGTCTACTTAATAAAGTATTTATTTTGAACAAGAGAAGTTGACACTATGAATTGTATTGTACTGCCACAATGAATTTGGGTAAATATTCTCTACATTATCCAAAGTCAAAGTATTACTCTCCATAAAGAGGGTTCTCATGAAGGAGATTGGCAATCAGGGTCTCAGCTCACATATGTGAAATGCCTCTGTTGTTGTTCTCGTTCTCATCCTATCTCTGACCCAATGGCACCCTGAGAATATGAACAGCCCCACTGTCTCATTCATTGCTTTATAGTAAATTATATTAGATTTCCTAAAATAATGATGCTTCAGTATTTCTCATAATTCTGTAGTTTAGCTGAATTTATCAAGATGGTTCTTTTCCCCTTGCACTATACTTGGGGATCACTCCTATGGTTGGGGTGCTCATTTCCTTTTTTCTTTTTGGTGTAAGTATATGAATTTTTGCAGACTGACCACTGTAGTCCTGCAATATGGTATGCAACACAGACTTTTTTTTCACTGCTCATGTGATATTTTGTATTTTATTGATATAGGCAAGAGATCAAGTGTCTATGTTTCAAGCGTATAGTAGTTTATTTGAAAGAGATATATTTCAGCTATAGAAGTAGCCATGAATATTGAAAATATTGTAAACAATTTAGAATCCACAATAAGTGAAGTGTTTGTAACTACTGATGTCAAAAAACAACTTAAAATGTTATCAGATTCAGAAGAAATTAATGAGGTCAAGATTTTGATGTAGTTGACATATGAAACCAGCTTAGAATATACAAACAAGTGGGAGTACAGTGTAGAAAACACTGAGAAGTTCAAGTGGGTGTTACTAAGATAGGTACCTGAATGGAAAGATAGAGCAGCCTGAACAAGGAACTCATCACACACAGATCGTGTATTCGATCAGTGGGCACTCATAAAATCTACAATGTTGAGGCAGTTGCATACATGGAACAAAGAAAACATTTCTGTATATAATGGTTGTGTAAACATTTTTTTTTCTGAAATGAGAAAAAAAAACATATGAACTTTCTAGACTTTTATAATAGTGTAGGGTTTACTCTTTGTCTTCTAGGAAGTACAGCACCTGTCAAAAAATATTTTCTGTTATGAACTGTGTGGTCAAAGGAGAAATCTAAATTAAGTGTTGAGATAATGATGGTTACATTAACTGTAAAACAAAATTGTGTCATGAAGTGTGAGAATTATAATAAGGTATTGAAAGACCAAAATATTCTGCATAAATTTACGTCATTGGAGAAATATTCATAGTGCAATCATGGTTGTATGATTGTGGAAATACAATCCTCCTCTATGTTTGTCTAAATTTTTGTATGAGTTCAGCCACTGAAGAGTAATTGTTAGCTCAATATGTTTATATGATAAAACTTTGTTGTCATCTTACTTTTTCATGAATACAGCATATTACATAACCCTGTCCCATTTTTGTCTAAAGGAAATATTGTCAGCCTATATCTTTCTCAACCTTAATTCAATGTCTATTACCTTGCTACTTGGAACAAATTTTCAGAGACTCATTGCCCACATGCTGTATTCTCAATATATTAAACTCTTTCATTCCCTATTGTTGAAATTCACAAACCCATTGAGGTGAGGATAATGGTGATTTTTTTTTTCCTGAAATTTAATTTGGACATAATGTCATATATTAAAATCTTTCATTAAGCTTAAATTGTTCAAAATACCAAGATGGTCAATAATGAAGGTAGATTTGAATGGGCAAAGCAAAAAGAGGTAGGTACTGTTGATGTACATGAAGAATTTTTTAAGCATCTTTGATCATGATAACATTAATCTTAACATTTGCCACAACTTGGGAAGTGATTTTATGCTCATTAGTCTTTTAAAAATAGTGTTATGTATTAAAAGGAATGTTAATGTTCATGTATTTTATAAAATATTCAAACTCCAACATTTTATGAACTTGTTCATCCCATAAGAAAATGATTGTAAGTCAACTAAACTAGGAAATTGATTTAAACATAAGTTGTAGTTGGCTTAAATAGATTATTTACAACAGATTCAATTCTCATATTTGGTAATTATATAAGTACCAAACTATTTAGTTTACCCAAACATTATTGCAAGCTGTAAAATAAATACTGTATAATAATATTTTAAAATAATACTATAGTTGGTGGTTATATTAGGTTTTTAAAAAAATTTTGATTTTATAAAATAAGGTCAGATATAGGTCTTTCTTTAAAAACTAAAGATGATTCCAAACATCAGTTGAGAGAGAGAGAGAGAGAGAGAACAAATCTATCTGAATATTCTAGTTGATACAACACTATTTTTAACTAATGTGTTCATAATAATATACAATATGACTGATACAGTCAAAACAAGAATAATAAATTCACTGGCATATTTTAATAGAGGAACCTTAAGAAGACAGCACTCTCATACTTTCAGGATTAGCTATTAGACACTGAATGATAACAAATTGAACCAACTTAGAAATAACTTCTATGTCTCTCTCTCCCTCTTTTCAGTCTCTGTCCCTCTTTCTTTCCAACATTCTGAAATACTTGTTTTACCTAAAAAGTAAAACTTAGTGATTAATTTCATTGAGTACTGTAATTCCTTCATTCGCCTTGGTATAGCGGAAGTGTTTCTAAATCAAGATATACCCCCTAATTAAATACTAATTTACTTTGACAATTGTAAGTTAGCAAACACAGATGCTTCTAAATTGTGACTTATTGTTTTCAATATCATACTGATCACTACTTTTTAAACACATTAGTCACAGAGTTTTCCCTTTAATTGTGAAATATCAAGTCAACAGGAAGGTCTTATATTAAAACATTAGTATGTACCCTAAATTTCTCAAGGAGATAACCATTCAAAGCCATTAAAGACAAAATGCCCTGTCAATTTGAATGACAGTAATAGCTTGGCGCATCCATGAGTACATTAATACTACATGAATCTGTTACATTATTTCCGCATATTAATATCCTGTTTCTGCATATCTATTATTATAATTTAGTGATAATATAGAAAACATTTGGTATTTTTGAAACCTTAAGAAATGGAAGTTTTAAAAAGAATTCTTTTTGAATATTGACATAGTATTTTTGTTCCTTCTTTGCTTATCCAATGACAATAAAATCTTAGCACAGAACTGCCCTCTCACAGATACATATAATCATTTTCTGCACAATCCAGGAAATATTGTGAAAGTTGAGCTGGTGAAATATATTATCTAAGGTTAAGGTTTTAGCTTGGGGGATCCATATTTGAGTTGTATTTGTATGCTGTCTTCATCACTAATTTTCACTGTGACACAGGCTGAGTCACTTGAAACTCGTTGAGCTACCATTTCTTCACTTATAAAAGTGAGGATGATAACGTCTTCCTCGTGGAGTAATCATTATAATTATAAACCCTATTTTAGGGGTTAGCATATTTCTGGAACCACTGGCAGCACTTAGTAAATAACAATGCTTTATAGTATTATTATCTCTTAAAGTTCTCAGTGATCTCCACTGGTATAGACTTACCGGTACTTTCATCTTATAGGAAAAGTGAACTGAATTTGACCCATGACTACACAAACAGCCAGGGCTGGGGCTGGGTTTTATAAATGATTAGTGCACATTTGGGAGTTGGCATATAGTGGTAACTAGGAGCTTAGCCTAGTACCTCGTGGAAATAACACATTGCAACTTCCACAACAATAAAAAAGTGTTGTATTCTCATTTCTTTGTCATGTGTCTTTTCCTTTTCAGGCTCCTCCCTTTTGTTATGGTTATGCCAAACCATGTACAAAGGCATCCAATAGATTAGTAAAATAAAGAAAAGTTTCACAGGTGCTAGAGCCTCTGCAGGCAGGGCATTTATAACAAGAGAGACTAAGATGTGACAATATTTGACACTCTTGTTTCAGTTTTATCAGGGATGGTAAAACTGAAAAGGCCAGGCTGGACATCATCTCTGTAAAATGATTGTTGCTTTAAATCTGGCTTATGGTCCCTTGTCTCCTTGGTAATTTGGTTTCATAAAGTAGAGATATGTGGGACTCCCTTTGTGCTTGATTTTGGCTCTCATTCTTGAGTCTGGCCCCTGCCAGTTCCTCCACATCAACTCCTAAAAGTGTTCCGTTCTGATACCGAGGGTATTGAAGGGCAAAGACAGATTCAAGACCTGTCAAAATCAAAGATAATAAAAGGACATTTTGGACTAGTTTTGGTTTCTCAATGTCTTACCCCAGAGCCATGTACAGAAGTCAGATTTCTGTTTTCATTTTTATTTGTAACTTGCTTTGATAAATGTCTCACAGCTTCACAGTCAACCAGGATTTTTTTTATTTTACACACACACACACACACACACACATACACACGAATGCACAAAGCCTAAAAAGTCTAAAGCACATCTATATGTTTTATTTGCAAATTTGGAGAAGTTTAAAGTAAATTTAGAAAGAAAACCTCATTCATTGCAGCTGGTAGTGATCTTGTACTTTATGAGATACATTTTTTCTCTTTTTAAAAAATGCACATTGTGTGATTCAAGTATTCTTAGAAAATTCAAGGAATCAGTATAGTCAGAGCATCACCTCAGCACAGTTAACACGTGGTAACTGGTTTCTCTCATGTCACGTATGTTGGACATCATTAAGGCATAGATGAGCTCATTAGCACAAGGCATAAGAAAGCTTTGTGGCATAGTTTGATAGCAGTGTGGTTTATAGGCATTATTTTTTTGTAACTTGCAATTTAAATGTATGGCTAGAAGCTGACATTTTTTAGTTGTAACATGGCTGTCGGTGTCTTTCTGGCTTAGATGTGGGCACAACCCCTGACCCTCACCATGCTTCTGCAAGAATCATGACTCTTCTCTATGTCACCCTCCAGGGTAGCATAAGAAGAAAGTTCACAGAAAAGGTCATATTCTAGGTGGATAGCAGATAGCTTGCATCTGTCTAAAAAGAAACTCCATTTGTTTCCATTTTATGCTGTTTTATTTGAAAGGGGATGTTTAGATGATATTTGCTTCTTGTTCTTAGAGAGAAAAAAATTGCATACCACATAGACAAATGTGTCAATGGAAGTTCTCAAAGATTTTGAAAGTGTTTCCAAGTCTGCTAGTAAAAAAATTGCAGGGCATTTTTATCTGCCCTGAAGAGTTAATTATTGTTGAAATTATTAAACCAGTACTTCAATACAATTTCTTTTTTAGAAACCTTTAACTACTCTACGTGTTCAAATTAAGCCAATAATATGATAGGTGTTATAGGAAGTGATCAATGTTTAATATCTAATGTTGAAACAGGTATGCTGAAATGCAAATTTTCATACATCATTGCTAATAATATATCTTTAATTCAACTTTTTGGGGAGTATTTACCAAACTTTAAGTGCACATAGCCTTTGTGTGAAAAAATCTGCAAATACAATTTTATTCTATAGGCACCTTAATCTATTTCTAATAGTAAATGTAAGGGTAATCATTGTGGCATTGTTTGTAATTTCTGTCTATTGATGGACATTTAGATTATTTTCAACTTTTTCACTATCTAAACAAAATATGGTACATTTAAAATACTGCAATATATAGCCTATAAAAATGAAGTATATTTATATGCTTTGACAAAGATGATTTCATTTATGCAGAACTCATGAAAAGAAACTACTGTAGAGTGATGTCTAAGAGAGCAGTCCATTGAATGCCTGGCTCCGTTTACTCACTGTGTAATCATGGGCAAGTTACCCAATGTCTGAGCATCAGATTTTAGGTCTGATGGAACCCTCATAATGGTCATCCTAGGTAGGTTTTTAAAAATGGAAAGAATTAATTCTGAGGAGTGTAATGGGGAGATGAAAGAAAACTTACTTTTTACTTATACGACCATTAAAATGTTAAAATTAATTATCACAGAGCTATAGATTATACTTAATATTCAAAAGAAAATTTGCAAAAGAGACACTCTAACAGATATCACTTATTATAAAATAAAAATGAATGAATGAATGAATGAGTGAATGAATGTAAGAACTATATTTCTAATGGTTCGGAACGTTATGTACATGCCATGTTCTGAGGAATGCATTTGGTGCTGAGGACACTTGAGTATAATGATCAGACCAGATTGTTTCCTTCGTGATTAAGAATGTCTCACTGTTTAAATGAACTTATTGAGTCCCCCAACCCAGTCAGGTATGAAACAAAAGTAGCATGAACATTTCTCATGGATTTCCAAAAATTAAGATAGAATTACACATTCCAAATGCCTTTAGGAAAACAAAAAATGGAAGTTTTAAGAAGTGCCCTGGACATTTTTAATTGAAAAAGTGACAAACAATATCACTGATAATAATAATATAGTGTTTGTATCTAGGAAACTTCTCAACATCTGTCAGCTAAAGTATTTTATCTCATTGGATCCTTATTATTTTACACATGGGAAATATGGGGTAAAAGGGTATTCGATCATATAAATATAAGTATCCACATGCAGAAGTACCAAATCCTGGTTTTTCTTCCTTTGATTGTGATATTACAGAGCTTTCTAGTGGTTTTTGTTACCCTAGTGGTGTATTCTAGTTCAACAATTCTGAACATTTGTTCAAAACATTATCTGTGTATACAAATGTATATGTTATGATGTTTTTTTCCTAAGGAAGTATGGTAACTCTATCTCAATGTGACTTATAGGCCAAGGTTAAAATCATATTCACATAGCCAATAACAATAATATTGATGATAATAAATACTTGGTCAAGCATCAACACCAACATTACTTGTTAAAATATATAAATGTGAAAAAAAAAAGTGCTGTTATCCAGTTGGAAATTTGTAGCATTAATTGAAACCAATCTAATTTTAATTATATTGAAAGATTTGCAATGGTAAAGTCTGAAAATTATTAAACAAATACTCCAAAAGTCTCAAGAAAAAGATGTCACTTAACTACTTAGAGGAAAATGGCATACAAACTGAATAAATGAAGACGTTCATTTTTAAAGAATTACACCTTTCATAAGCAGTTAAGTTTATAAATTATAAGGAAAATCAGCAGAACAGTGTCTTTGCTCTTAGAAGTTGAATGTCTGAACAGTCATCCCAGTCATTCATTCATTCATTCATTCATTCAATTTATTTATGGCTAATTGATTCATTAAATATTTGTTTTATACTTCTATTGTGCCCAGTGCTGTGATAATTGCTTCAGAATGAGTAGGAAATCAAACAGACCCATGAACACTTACACTATCATTGGACTCTGATCACCCCCAAAAGGACTCTGGCTTTTGGATTTGTGTGGATGAATTTGAGTCTGTCAGTCATCATATTTACATGAAAAAGTAGCATATTTAAATTAGGTAACTAGAGGAGAATGTTAAAACAGGCTATTTGAAAAGGGTACAGGTAGCATTTAGAAAAAGAAATACTAGATCCTATAATTCTACAGGGCTTGTAACAGTGGAAAAATATTGCTGTCTCGGCTTGAGGGAGAAAGAATAGGGATTCACAGCCAGAATGCTGAGAGGAACTGATGAGAGTCAGTGAGAGCTTTCTAAGGAAGCTATGGCCATGAACAGAAGATAATGGCCAGATCAAGGAAACATGGTAGAGAAGTCATCTGGGAAATATATGCCTCAACTTCACTCTCCCATTAGTGTCTCATTAGCTCCCATTGGTCTAACTACACCATAGTCTAGAGCAAGCCTGTCCAACCCATGGCCCAGTGGCTACGTGCGGCACAGGATGACTTTGAATGCAGCCCAACAGAAATTTGTAAATTTTCTTAAAACACTACGAAATATTTTTTGTGGTATTTTTTAGCTCATCTGCTATCATTAGTGTATTTTATGTGTGGCCCAAGACAATTATTTTTCTTCCAATGTGGCCCAAGGAAGATGATGCCCCACAGAGGGCTAGCCTTCTGGGACACAGAGCATGGTAAAAATGCTTAGAGATTGTCTGAAAGGCTGAACAGAAGAGATTCAGCACACTATGCAAGGCATTTAAATACACAGAATGGAATGCTCCTCACATACACATAAGCAGACAGCATTTCCTCCCTCTCCTATCATTTTCCCCCAACATCAAGGTTGTGTAGAATAAGCTAGAGTACAAAAATGAAAAAAAAAAGTGTTATTCTCATCTTTGAGTTGAACTATTAGTAATTTTTTAAAGCAAAATGGTGGTTGTGATTCCTAATTAGAAAGGTCCATCTCTGCTTTATTGAAATAGCAACAATGATCTAGTACATTCCACCCATTCACCCAGATTGATACTTTATGAAACAAAGCTGAATAGAGAAAAGAAAAGGGGGAGGGGAATGGTGTGCTGTGGGATGAGGAGACTAGGATTCTTTTCTTTTGGTTCAGGGAGATGTGGTTTTGCCTCAATCTACTAGTGACCAAGGGCAGTGAAAATGGCCCAGTCTAAATAAAAGGACTCATGTCTATTGAGAAAATGGGGGTCAGCTGAATGTCAGAATGACCACGTCTGTCTTTTTTCCTTCACACAACATATCTTGAATGTATGTTACAAAGTAACATTCTATATTCTTCTGCACTCCGATGTTAGTGTGTGTGTATTCGCATGAGCATGTGCCTGTACATAAATGTGATTACTGAAAGTTTGATTCTGGCTCCCACTGGTAAAAGTGGAATACTGGAGTCACATTTAAAATACCGTAGTTGCTGTTACGTTAAAATAAATGAGTAAGAAGGTATTTTTCAAATGTTAAGTGAGATGAAGTATATATAGCATTTGTCAGGGACTGGTATATACCAGCTATTTCTTAAATATTAGGTTCTAAGTGGGGGTAAGAAAAATAAACTATTTTCTGTTTCCTCATATAAACATATTCTGATTGAGCTTCACACATTTTAAAGCACTTTGAGCCCTAAAGTCACAGATTAGTAGGCTGGCCTGACGTACCATTTCAAACGGGATAGAAAACAATACTGTTCTGTTTCAAATAATACATATGTTCAGCCTACTGACACCTTGAATTTACCCCAGTGAGGCTATGTAGACCATATGTACCATTTGAAATGGGACAGTATCATTATTTTCTTTCCATTTAAAATGGTATATCTGGGTAAGCCTACAAATTAGTAACAGATGTCAAGCTATATGGTATCTTTCACAGATATTCTGGTGAGAGCAGAATGCATGTTCATCCTACTTTAAGGGCAAGATTTTCACTTTAAGAAAGGACACTCACGAGAGACAAGCTGCATAAAAAACTTGAATGATGATGGAGTTCAATATAGATATGTAAAATGTCATTAAGATATTGCCTTTGTATTGAGACAGATACGAACTCAAATTCCAGCTTCATCAATCATTAGTATGTAACCTTGGGCAAGTTCATTAACATTTCTGAGTCAGCTTCCCACTCAGTCACTTAAGTGCATTTTTCTCAACATCTTGGAAGAACTCTGAGAGGTTTAGAGATAGTTTGTATATATTATGCTCAGTGGCTTTCATAGGTAATCACAGAAGCATCATCTTCCTCTTCATTAACATAATTAGCTACATGTTGAAAATACTACTATTTGTTGCACAACAAGCACAGAGCTAAGTCGGCTGGACTTAATCACTTAGCCTGCATATTGTTTTCTCTCCTGTAATATCCTTACATGTGAAGAATGCCTGAGATAATGCTTATGGGTAAAGCTAAAGTTGGAAATAAGGTCCATCTGAGGTGACCTACAGGGTTAGTAAGCACTTGGCTGTTCAGTAACTGTTTTTCCACCAGACAATTTAGGCTCGACTTACCTTCTTGACAAAAATATCACAGATACCAGTCCCTACTTAAATAAGCAGAGTTGCCAACCAAGCATTGGTTCCAAATTAAGTTCCAGAATCTATAAAAAGAAGTCTATAAAGATAATAACGAGACTTCTTACCGTATTTTTAAGAACAGCTTTCAGAAACATAGATGTAACTGGGGGAATGCCTGCCTGATCCAAAGAATCCTCATATTTATGTGAATATGTGCACTCTTATTGAACTAAACTTGATGACTTTGGCTTTCTCATGTAAACAAAGAGGGATATGATTTGTGTGTTACATATGCTTTTGATTAATAATAAATTGGGAGCCAATGATTATTTAATAAGCCCCATGGATTTAGAAGAGGGCAGCCTGTGGCTCCTGACCTTTATTTCCCAACAAGGTTACTTTTGTTATTTTCTTCTCTCTCTTGAAATATTTCAAAATAACTTTAGGAAATGGATGTGCTTTGATGACCCATAGATTGGAGTTCTGCTTCTCTAGAAATAACCAGTTGCGTGATCCTTTGAGCCTTAGTTTTATCACCTTTAAAATGGGGTTGCTAGTAGCTATGGCAGAGAATTGCTATGAAGTACAAATGAGATTCTTATTTGGCCCATTGTTGATGTTTTATAAACATTAGTTTTATTTGAAGCTCCAAGAGTTTTTGTTATCTCATTTCTACCTTGACTGTCATCTATTGCAAATCATGTGAAGCCATAGACATTCACAAGATTCAGAAGACCATGCTGATTTATTAAAAAATGAGCTCATCAACACTTCAGTTTAGTAATGAAACACTAATGGAATTTGAACTGTATCATCTGAAAGCTAGAAGACTAAGACACATCATTCACATAATAAGTACATAAAAAAAATTGTCATGTTTAAGTAGTACAAAAATACCCAACTGTCATAAATTGTCCAGGATGAGAACCTTAATTAAATGTCTTTCAATGAAGTGTTCACATTTCAAATTCAAGAATGCAAAAATTATCTGACCCATTGAAATCTTTAGTATGTCTAGAAAACTTGGCATTCACAACTGCAAGAACTTACAGGAAGAGGAGAAGGCGAGTCTCCAGTTTTTTCTTCAAGGCTACCTAACGGTATATCATAGTAGGACTTTCTCAAATGAGACAAGGAGAATAAGGGATTTTTCTGAAAAAGACATCAGATTAATGCTTCTTCTGAGATCTAAACAAAATGAAAAATATCATTGCACCCCTAGCCTACTGATTTATCTTTAAACATGTCAATGTTCATGTGTCTCAAATTATTTGTGAAATTTAAAATCTTTTGTAACAATATTTGGAAATGGCTAGAAACTTGCAGAAGATAAACATCTTCGTAAAGCTAGCATATAAGGACATAGATGCTCAAAGCAAACTTCCATTTTCCAATTCTAAGTTCTTTTTCCAAGGCTACTATGAAAATTCTATTATTGATCCATTCAGAACCTGGAGAAATCCACAGACACTTTCCCAAGAATAAATCACTCGTGGACACATATACACATTTGTCCAGAGATGTCAGAAACACCATGAAGTTCAAGTGTCCCTTAGATAAGAAACCCCTGGTTTATTTATCATTAGGCTGACCGGATGTCCAATTTAAAGGGGACATAAAACAATGACACTGTTCCATTTCATGGTATGTACACTGTACGGTCAACCTAGTCTCACTGGGCTGAAATCAAGATGGCAGTAGGCTGACCACATGTACCATTGGAAACGGGACAGTACCATTGTTTTCTGCCCCTTTTAAAATGGTACATCTGGTCAGCCTATTTATTATTTGATAATGTTGATAATTGCATCAACCTGTTCATAAAGTTTATATTAATAATTGGACTCTCTAGGCAACATCTGTCATCACCATAACCCCCAAGAGGATTCTTGGGAGAAGTGGGGGCAACTATTATACTTGGTGGAAGGATCGTATATTTAATTTTGTCAAGTACTCAGACAGGGATAGCTGCTCCTGAAGTGAGTAAGACCCTGGGCACTGGACTCAGTACGGGTCTGGTCTGGACTCAAGGCGCAACCTCACCCCCTTGTCACTGCCTGCCTGGTGGCTTCCAGGTACAGTAGGAAATGCATAGCATTTCCAGAGAGATGCTCTAAAGTAGGCAGGCCCCTAAGCCTCAAGGCCCCTGAACATGAGCCCCATTTGTTAGATCCAAGGCAGTACTGTGTTCAAGAATTGATGGGTCTCTACGGAAAAGGACAGCGCTAAATAATCTCCCAGCACAGCTACATGTAGCATAAAGTTTTAGATTCATAGAAACAGAGGAAAGAATCATGTTTCCCAGGGGCTGTGAAGAGGGAGAAGTGTGCTGCTGTAGGTTAAAGGGTACCAGTTTTTAGTTATGAGAAGAGTAAGTTCTGAGGATTCAACAACATGGTATTATCACTTAAAAGTTGCTGGAAATAGATCTTAAAGCATTAACACACACACAGAGTGAAATGATGGACATCTTAACTATTTCAATTTTGGTAATCATCCCACAATATATATTTATGTAAAAACACTACAGTGTATACTTTAAATGTAAGCAATTATATTTATATATTCCTGGATAAAGTTTTTAAAAAAGGTATTGAAATCAGAACTTTAGTGAGAAAATACAATTCTTGCTCTATTGTGTTGGAAATGGAAAAAGTTGTTATTTCTTTTATTATTTTTATAAAATTATCTTTGTAGAACAAGAAGAAAGGTGTGCCAGGCACTTTGCTGGGCACTTTGTCTATATCGGTGCCTTTCGACTAGGAATGATATTGATGTTACCCTCCAAAGGATCACCTGTCAATATCTGGTGACATTTTTGTTAGTTACAGTTAGGAGAAGGGTGCTAATGGCGTCAATTGGATATAGGCCAGGGAAGCGACCCAACAAACTTGGAAGACCTCTGACAACAAATCAGTTTCTAGATCCAAATGTTAATAATGCTGAAGCTGCAAAACTCTGTTCTGTGCTAATTATTTTTCCGTATTTTGTGGATTGAGGATCTGAGTACATTCATAGCCTATTGTGAAATGGGCATATTAATTAAATTACTCAGGCCATTCAAAGATTAAATAGAAAAATAACAGCTTAAGGTTCTCTGCAAGGTCTAGCTCACTCACTACACAGTTCGTGATTTTTAGTGTTTTCTGGATCTCATCTTATGCTTTATAGAATGAATTTATGAGTACAACTTTCATAGTTCTGGAAATGTGTCTTCACTATGCTTACGTAATACTAATCTCTCCCCATCAAATTTTGAAACTTTTCCAACTCTGACACACACACACACACACACACACACACACACACACACACACACACACACACACTTTGTTTACTTGTGGACTGAGGATTTAGTTTCTGTTGTAGAATGGAGCCTTGCAGAAATAAAGCCTTGAAGAAAACTTGGTTTTAATTAAAATGATAGCATTGCCATTTAAAAACTAAAATCTCTGCAAGGCCACAAGTAATAATGGCCTGGTTTTATGTGGCTTAGTGGGCTGGCTATTGCAAGCATGCTTCTTTATGCACTTGGTTTAGCTGGAGAAAGAGGAAGGCTGCTTTTCTAAAGGCATGAATTCTGGATCTAATTGCTTCCATGAAGAATGAGAAGGTTAGGCACCTCTGGCTGAAAAACAAAATCACTTCGTATTGAAAGTTTTCTAGTATGACTGCAATATAAGACCCACTGATTTTCCCAGAGCAAATGTATTGGATGTTTGCATCCTATTGAGGACCATATGAGCCCTAGAGTAGTAAGAGGGAAAGAATGGGTACGGCTTGTGTGCATCCCATGATGCGTGTCCTGCAAGAGCTCACACAAAGGAAGGGGATTGGAAGCAAAAATCTAGCTTATAAAAAAATCCTCATTCTCAGCTAATAATTGTACTTCCTGTGTCCCACCCCCTACCCCCCAAATTACGAGGGCTTCCATATGGCCAAACCACCATGGGTATCCTTCTACATAAGTCTGCATCCTCTCCTGCTCATTTCATAATGTTGCTTCTCACATAAGTCAGTGTGCTCGATTCTAACCCTTCCCTTTTCAAATTTCCATCTTGTAGTAATTCTCTTGTTTTTTGCTATATGCAGAAACCCAGCACCCTCTCCTCTAGTGGGTTTTCTCCAAGCTCACATAACAATGCTCTTAACTTGCCCACAATGAAAACTTGTAATGCCCTCGACCATACCTCCCATTTCATTTATTTGTGTCCTTCGGTCAAATTCCTAGAGAGAATGATACTGTTAAAAATGTAAATGAAATCATGTTACTCCATGTTCAATACCTTTTAAAGTATTTTTAGCTCAGGATAAAAGCAATGCATTTACAGTGCTCAACTGCTCTTATGTGAGTTGGACTTTAGCTGCTTTCTAAACTTAATTCTAAACTGTTTCATCCACTGCCTTATTCCCTTCTACTCATTTGACACTTTTTTAAAATTTCACTTGCCAGAGATGCTCAAGCTTTTTTCCAACTCAGGGTCTTTGTGTTTGCTGTACCCTCTGCTTGAGACATTCTTTCTCCAAACAGTGAAGAAGATAACTTCCTCACTTTTTCAGATCACTGTTAAAATATTCCCCTACTCTTGTTGGTGATATCTTCCTTGATGATTCACATAAACTAATGTCCTTTAGCAATTCTATTCTCCTTGAAATATTTAATTCTCCATTGTGTGGGTCACAATCAAATGTTATATATGTTTGTTGATTGTTTGATCATTCATAAGACTGCATATTTCATGAAGGTAGGGACTTCTTGGTCAGTTGTGTTCACTGTTATATCCCCTATACCCAGAAAAGAAGTAAGCACATGACTGGCAGGAGAGAAGATTGAAGTAGGATGGTATACAGTAACTACAGAGTAGCTCAGCCATGATGGAATCAGAACATATGAGATCTGACAATTAAGTTCGTGAACTCATCCTAGAAAAAGTGCTACATACCTCATTGCTGAATATCATGATGGTCACCTTCAAACTACTCCCTTTGGGAAGCTATGCATCAATGCCAGCGCCTAGTCCACCCTTCGAAACAGTTTTGGAACTCTTTTTCTGGAATAGCCATCAGAGCCATCCTCGTAGATCACTCGCTATGCTATTGCTATGTGACCCTGGCATTTTCATCTCCATTAAAGAGTTATAGCTGTCAACTAGTAAGATATATTTGAGTTCATAGCCATGTGTCAGCTTTGTGGGTAATGCTAGATATTTGTATACTTGAGGAACTCCATTTCTAGCCTGTATGCATCTGTTCCTCCATTTATTTACATCATATGTCTTTAGATAGAATTTGGGGGCGGGAAGGTGATTGTTTAAGCTGTCAGAGTACCTAGATATTTTCTAATTCCAAAAAAAGAGGCTTATGGGGCAGAGGGATGGTGGACATGCCTACCATTTAATTTGCGTATGGAGCCACCTACTTCCTGAGATAAAACTCATCATCTAAGTGACAAAGAAACCAAAGAAGTCAAGGTTAACCTAGAAACAAGACTTGGTTTTTAGATGCCACACTATTCTCAGAGAAAGTATCAGGTTGCTCTGTCTGTCCAGGCTTTAAGATGCTTTGCGACAAAGTTGGGGGCACCTTTTCTTTTTGTATTATAGTCTGTTAATGGGCTGTCAAAACATCAACTTCTTCGTCAAGTAGCTTAACTCAGGCTCCCTGAAACCAAAAGAACCCCACCCAACCCTAGTCAGAGGTCATGTTTCCATGCAGTGTCCTCTAGCCAGGCCAGAGGAAATTCAAGGAGGCTCAAGGAGGAAATTCAAGGATTGCAGCTGTACTTTGGTCTGGTCAGAGCCCCTCTCATACACACTTACAGTGGTTGCTACAACCTCCTAAGGTGCCCATTGGCTACATGCCTGTGTTTCAGAGGGGAACAAACTGTGTCTTAAAGATCAGCGAAACAAGCCCTCTAATAAGGATCAGGGGCCCAGGATACCACCCTTTGAAGAAAGACATTCATGTGCACTCCCAAGGCATCAGGCCTCCTGACACCTCAATGGGGTGGAGGAGGGGGAGGTGACCAACAGCCCCAGGCGGTTTCCAGCCACTGCCGGAAACCCACCCTCCACAGAGAGCTGTTTGGTATGTACCTATGAAGACCTTTAACTCTCTAGGACCCAGACCTGAGTCTAGGGGTTTCCTCACCATGTGCAGGACCCCCGGTGCACGTGAGAGAATTCTCAGTGCAGCAGCGATGATGTCGGAACTGCAGAAGCCTCAACAGACACCGTGAAGCAGTCTGTTTGGTCTTTATTCTGTGTCTGCTGTTAGTTTATGGCAGTGAAGTCCAAGCTGACTGAAAAGCAAAAAAGAAACAAAATCTCATGGACACAGTCAATAGTTTATGGGGAAGCCGGGATGGCTCAGTGGGTTAAGCGCTCACTTTGCAGCCCCAGGGACTGAGGATCAAATCCTGGTCCCAGCCCGTGCGGACCCATATGCTGAACTGGGGAGTGCCCCCAGCTCAGTTCTCACCTGGGTGAGACCCAGGCCCAGTTCCTGCCCTGTGCAGCCCCACACCCACCTGTGGAATGAAACTATGTGGAAAAACCAATGATGTGCAACTATGAAGATTGCTCTGGACCCTCCCCCTTCTCTCTAGCTGTCTCTGTCTTTGTCTCTCTCTCTGTCAAAAACAATAAAACTAAATCTTTACATAGTTTAGTGGTTACCTGAGGATAAGGAAGGAGGCAGGTAGGAGAGGAGGGAGGGGGAGTTAATATATGGTCCTGGAAGAGTTGTATTACTGACCAATGTAACTCTAATAAACTTAACAAAAACAAAACAAAACAAAAGTGGTACTGGAGAAGGAAAGAGAAAAAAACAAACAAAAAAGTAAGCACATTTGATATCCCAGACATCTTGGAACATGGACACCTTATTCATGGCCCAGCATGAAAAGATCTTGGCAGTGATGAACAAGACAATTTGCAAAGTCTACCGGACACCCACTGAGTAGTGCTGTCATAACCTAGATGGCAGTGTAGAAATGGACAGTCTACACGCAATGCCTCCAGTATTGTATTTTAATTAGTTTCATATATATATTTGCACCTTTTTTTTTTAATTGTTAAAATTTCTTGTGGTGACATTGGTCGGTAAAAATTACATAGGTTCCAGGTGCCCAATTCTACATTATATAGTCCATGTATTGCATCATGTGTTCACCATCCAGAGACAGTTCTCTTTCCATCACCTTATCTTTGACGCCCTTCCCTCCTCTTCCACACTTCCTACTCCCCCACTCACCTCTCCTTTTACCCTCAGGTAATCCATGTCTTAAAAAAATATGTTTATCTCTTGTACTTCTAGCAATCAGTAAAGGGATAGAATACATTCATAATCCAAATTTTGCTTGAGGAGAGTATTACCAGGAAAAGGGGGCTGGGAGGATCCCAAGGGACACTTCGCTTCAGCACCAGTGAAACCCTAAGGGACTGTGAGGTGGCTGAAAAGAGTTCACCTCTTGCTGGTGAATAGCAGGGCTGCCCTTGGCGTCGTTAGTCTCAGTAAACAGTGAACTACATAAAGAGACGCGCCTTTCTCTCTCACGGTTCCCTGATGGGGGGAACTGCTCCAAGCATACCAAGTTCAGTGTCTCCCAGTCCCAGTTTCTGAAAATCTCTCTTCAATGTGACATTTCTCTTCCCTGTACTTCTGGGAACGCCTGCTATCTATAGGTTCCATAGGTTTGAACAGGAACCTATGTTTTTGATTACATCTTTCTCTTAGCAAAATTTTAGGAGTGTGACACATGAAAGCAAAAGGCTGGCAAAATCTCTATTCTCCCTGCAAATGGAAATACATAGCAAGTAGTTTTTGTTTGTTTGTTTTTTAATGGAAGAGTGAAAATAAGGTGTTTTGTTTTGTTTTAATTTCTGTTTAATTTTTCTGACACCAGAAGCCTCTGTTTTGCTCTCTGCTGGGCTGCTACCTGCCATCAGCAGATTTCTTCTTTATTAATCCTTCAACAGTGACCACTGCAGGTTCATTCCCTGAACTCTCAAGGCTGTTAGCAGAAAAACGTTTTTCTTTCCTGAGGCTCCTCTCCTCTCGTCTCCTCTCCTCTCTCTCTCCCTCTTTCTCTCCCTAGACCCTGCCGTTTTAGTTCCCTTGATGGACCCATCTTTCTTTCCCCAGACTACATTAGTGGAAGGGAATAGGGTTTCAAAATTCTTGCTAATTTGTAAAGTCGATTTTCATGTTCCCAGGATACATTGCCTTCTCCTCTGTGATTGGTTTTATGACCTAAAAAAAGAATTGTTTGACTAAAAAACTAAGCCCATTTTTTTCTTATACTCTGGGGGAAAACAAAGAAACCTATAAGAAAACTAGATTGCTTTATAATTATGCATTATAAATCATTTATTAATTGTATTATTTAATCATATCAAATTAATTCTATTTAATGCAATGGTTTTGCATTTGTCTTTATATCCACATTACAGCAGTTCCATAAAATAGCCTCTGGTCACTGTTCCTCTTTTTGTCTGTCTGAGAAATTATATAATTATATTGAACTACTGATACTGTGACCAGCTTATCTGAGAAAAGTCCCCTGAAGTCCTCATGTCTCCATGAAAGAATATCCACCTTTTTAAATGAAAAGCACTGGGAATCTGTGTTTGTTTGTGAATTTAAACAAGAAAGAGGCAGACTTAATTATAACTCTTCAATCCAAGTTGAGTTTCATGACCATGTTACCTTTAGCTAATTGCTTAACTTCTCTGAGTCTTACATTTATAACCTAAAAAAATGGGAATAACTAATACTATAACTCAGAATTGTCTGAGATTTAGAAAGCTAAGTTAGGCCAAAGACAACTCATATACTACTTTATGTATAATAGGTGCTCAGTAAGCATTCCATCCTATTGCTCTCTCTATTTTTTTTTTTTTAGATTTATTTTTTTATTGTTTTTGAGAGAGAGAGAGAGAGAGAGAGATACAGAGACAGAGAGAAGGGGGAGGGCCCAGAACAGTCTCCATAGTAGCACATTATTGGTTTTTCCACATAGTTTCATTCCACAGGTGGGTGTGGGGCTGCACAGGGCAGGAACTGGGCTGGGGTCTCACCCCGGTGAGAACTGAACTGGGGGCACTCCCCAGTTCAGCATATGGGTCCACACGGGCTGGGGCCAGGATTGGATCCTCGGTCCCCGGGGCTGCAAAGTGAGCGCCTAACCCACTGAGCCATCCGGCTTCCCCCGCTTTATGTTTCTATTCAGTGTTTTGGTCCCTTTTTGTAAAGGACGGCTCCGTGATTTAAAGTAAACCTCTAGAATGACTTTATTATGTTCTGACTTGTTTTGAGGACTAATTGAAATAATGACTGTAAGTGTAAATATAATCCATGACATCAATTAAGTTCTCAATAAATGATAGTTATTATATTTCATTACTTTTACATTATGAAATGAAACGTTTCACCCTTTTCTACTGGTTAAGTCTGTTTGAAGAGACAAAGATACCTCTTGAAATACTTGATCCATTTGCTGATGAGTCTTCCTGTGCCACAGTTAGAAGTTTCAGGCCAGATCAGGCAGAAAATGGGGAATAGAGAGAGTGGTGACATGAAGACTGGAAAAGGTCAATTGTGGAAATCAAAATTTGCCTCAATTTTCCTTATCCTCACAATTTCTACAGCTCATTGGGAACACTCTCAAAGGCTTGATATGAAATGAACAGATGTCCTGCCTTTTAATTTAATTTCTGCTTAATTTTATGCAGAAGCTAACCATTTTTCTTAAGTCATTTTTATTACAGTTCACACAAGGAAGAGCTTTTGCAAGTAATTACTTCATAAAACTTGAGAGGATAAATCACAGAACTTCAGGATTAATGGTAAATAAAGGTGTGAATCTTCCTTCCATGCCAGGAGAGAACTCCCCTTGAAATAATCTGCTAGAATCATAGCGTGCTAAGAGAGGGACTGGAGTGCAGTGAAAGATTTCCTTTCCCACAGGCCTTATTTTATCTCCTAGAGTAACTGAGATCAAATAAATTAAGTAAGCCGCCAAGCCCACAGCTGATGTGTTATGAATCTGTGTCATTCCTAAGACTGGATCTTCACAAAACCTGAAGATGAATATTATTAAACTCCGAGAACAGTTCTATCATGTGCCGATGGAGATCAGTGTTTGCTAAGCTAGAACTAAAGATGTGAACCTCAAAAGTAATGATGAGGGTGATAAGGATTCAACAGTAACATTTATATGTACCCAGTTCTTCGTTTGTGCCCAACACTGTACAGTAGACTCTCCATGAACCAGAACTCAAGAAACCAGCTTGAGGTTTTGCCAGTTGCTTGAGTTCCAATTCATGAAGAGTCTACTTACATTTATCCAGCATCTACCAATCCCTGTGGGTGCCAGTTAATTGAAAGGCTACTGTACTAGGTATGTTGAAAAAAAATTTTTTGAACCACTGGAGGGCCATTTCTATTACCTTCTTTCCAGAAGTGTTAAAGCATCCTAAAATGAGAGTGGGAAGGCAGGAAGGATCAGTGCCATTAGATCCAAGCTTGCATATTGGGATTGACCTCTTGGGGAACCAGAAAGAAGCGGACAATTCTTAGCTTTTTCTAACTCTGTTAAAAAATGTTTTCTACTGTTCAAAATTTAGAATTGAGCTCTCTCCTTAGAGACTACTATTTCCCTTCCAAGGTAATTTCCCTCAGGCTACGTGGGGAAAAAGGAGTTTCTGAAAATATGTATCAGCCCATTTATATTTACTAGCATGTAAGTATTTGTCAAAAATAACTGAACTGTCAATAAGACTGTAAAAGACAGTTACTAGGAATTAAAATATAAGCTACGTAAAGTTGTCAAAAGCATAATAAATTGTACAATAAAGCTGATGAGAATTTACTTAGGAGACCTTCCCACTTTGAATATTCAGCTTCTCTGGGTGAGAAAGGCAGAAAAATTAGAACTATTTAGCCAGAACAGCCTTCTAGATAATCTAGTTCAATGCTAAGCTCTATGTTTACAAAAACCCAAAGAAGTGAGATCATTGGCAAAGGTCTCATTAACTGGCTCAGGAAAGATTAGGACACATGTTTTGTCACTCAAATTTAGTGGTATATTAACTAAGCCATACTGCCTCCTCATTTATTAGCTACAAGAGAGGAAGATAGATGTATTTTCCAAAAAGGAAAGTTTAAACAATGCCAATATTTAAGTGTGTTGTATCAGGATAGCAGCAAGAAAAGAATACTAAGTGGTACATGGAAACTTCGAAAAGATAAAGTCAAGAGATCTAAGGATATCCAGCTTTATGAAGAAGGACTAATTAACAATACTGAATGTGACATGAAGAAAATGATAAGATAGTAGACTGAAGATATATTGGTTAGCAGTTTGTCTTTTTTTTTTACTCGTAACCTGTCTAGTTAAAGTTTGGAGAAAGTGGTGAGGAACAAGATGACAGCATACATGGGTAGGGAAGTGACTATGTGTAACTATCTTAGAAAATCACCAGCCCAAAGTAGAAGGCTGTTTATCACTAAGTCTTAACCAGTTTTGCTGTACAGCGATGCTGGCTTAGTTTTGTCAGGTGGTCTGAGTTTTTTTTTTTTATTTATTTATTTATTTATTTTTTTTAGAAGCAGAAAATCTGGATTGTTTTGTGACATATTCCATTTACTCTAGAAGCATACATGGATAAAATAAAACATGTTTCTGAGTGGGTTCAGCTTGTGACTAGTTCAAGTGCTTGTGCATTATATGGGGGTAGTTAACAAATGAAATTGACAGATATTTTGTGGAACAGATGATCTTTTATTGACCCGGGATTCTTAAGACAGGACTTCCAGGGAAGTACAGAGGGCCATGGGTAGAAACCTGGCCAACACTTATAGAAGGCTAAAGAGAGACGTCTGAAAGAAAACAGAGTAGTAAGAAAGAAATCAAAAGACTCATGCAAAATAGAGCGACTATTAGAACATATAAAGAAAAAGGTGCTGCCACTGGCATTAAACTCACAGCTATTCACAAAAGCAGAAATTGAAAATAATCCTTGCATTTGTCCATCATTAGGATTTTGATGGGTATTATGCCCATAGTTTGATATTAACAAAATGAGATTTCTAAGTGTTTGAAATAGAGATAAGGTTATAGAATAGACAGAAATGATAAGCATCTTTTTATATATTGGAGCTGCCTGTAACTATCCCTTCTACAATGGGTCCAGTGAGACCCAAGGCTTTTTGACTAGGAAGAGACTTGATTTATAAATATGATCAAGAAGCAAGACCCTGATCTTTTAATAGATCGATTTGGTTAGAGCAAAAATGGCATTAGAGCGACTCAGAAGAAATAAGGGAGCAAAAGCAACTCATGTTGCCAGCAGAGGAATTTAAATGCCATGCTCAAAACTACAAGTTTTTCCTGAGCTACCTTCATGTATAGTCATTGCATGAACACTTGACACATATCACTTCTAATTCTCATAGTGATACAGGGCTTCTCATTATCTTCACAATGGGTATAATATTAAAGATATACCAGAGCCACCATATTTAATAATCTCCATACATCACATCTCCGACCAACCTCTGATTTCAAGTTACAACCATGGCAGACGATTTTCATGGATTGCATGAGAACTGCACCTGATATTTCGGTTGTCTCTCTCTCTCTCTCTTGGATTTTCTACTTTGGGAATTTTTTTTTTTAATTCTTGGGAGCTTGCTCAGCTGATGTACTGGACAGTTAAGGAAATTGGCATGTTGCATGGTCAGCCTCTACTAATGGAGAATGGGAAGCATGGTCAAATGCCTCTATATCTTACCCTTTAGAGTGAAACGGTCCACAGGGTACCTCAGAAGGCAGCCAGTAGGATGGAGCCCCAGCTGTCTACAACAGGAATTAAGTTCTTGTCTCAGACTCTATTTACAGGAGAGTTCTAAGACATCCATGGCGTTTGGGTAATTTTTTCTAAGGTTCACTAGATGAAATTGCATTCAGTCTTTAGAACTCACTGTTTATTTTACTCGAATGTCCTTTTTCTTTGTACCACACCAGGGCAACTCTCCATGCATAGAAAATTGAAAGTTTGGGGAAAGACAAAAGAGGCTTTCCTGATTTTTAGGGAAGATATCGCTGGCGTAGGTGGGCAGAATATAGTAGAAACAAAAGGTCCCCTAAGAGCCAGGGAAGTCGTTCAAAAACCATTGTGTTCTGGCAGTGTATTGTTTCTTACCACACAGCCTCACAACTGAGAAATCCATAAGTTTCACATGAAGAAAGTGACTCTCCAACTTTGCCATTTCAAAATTTATTTTCCTTCTTACAGGAAAAGCAGGCTCCTGGGTCCTACAGTTTACTGTGTTTTCCCTAGGTAGTCATTGTTTCCTTTGCAATTTCAGCAGTGTTTTTTTGATGGCTTTGACAGTCAAACTCGCCTGACATTTGAAAAGCAGCCTACAATGAGGGAACAGCTGAGTTCTTGATTTTATAAATATTTTCAAAGAAAAGAGAGATAGTCTCTTATAGCTTTGCCATTCCTTATCTTAATGAGCCTTAAATTGATAGATTAACCAAGCCAAACTTATAAGAGTTTGCTGTTAAACTTAATAAAGGTTTTACAAATGGATTTGACATAACATTTGGATGCCCATTTAAAATACTGAATCAGTTGAGATCAGAGAAGAGGGTTATTAAAAGGAACATTTAGGACACAGAAGGGCAAAATACCTTTGGTACGCTATTTGAAACAAACATTTGAGAAATAAATAGTATAACATTCTTCGTACTGGAATCACGACTCACATAAAATAATATCCAAATGACTCATGTGGATGGGCATTATATATGGGCCTTCCTAAAAGAAACCAAACATAAAATAAAGAGCCATAATTCTTTTCAACCAGAATATTTTGAAGGAGAATGGATGCAATGAAATGAAAACCCTCTTTGTTCTGCTGGGTTTTGGATGTGTGAAGGTGAAGGTTAAGGTGGGCCTGGAGCAGGTTATAGCACAAGGAGTACAGAAAAAATGAGTGATTCCTCCTGATATAGTGAGAAGACTTGACTAACTTCCTGGTAATCCCTATGGAAGTGAGAAAGAAGAGAAGTGGGAAAAGAAAGTGAAGGAAAGACATCTCAAGAGGATATCAAGTGGGCAATTATAACTGAAAAATAGTTAAACTTTTTTCATGGCAAGATAGCCAAAGTCTATTTTAAAGAATGTGCATTTTCAAGTTGTTATGGATGTCAGGTAAGCCTATTTCCTATTATGTTCCAACTCCCACAATCCCACCAGAAGACCATTTTTCTATAGTTTCTGAAACATATTACACTATACAATACCTTCTGTGAAACAGGATTTTTAAGGGCTCTGAGGAAAGTATTTTATTTGATACTTTTCAGAACACAGCCAGCATACACAAATGCTGGTATAAAAGAGTGATCAAGGGCTGGAAGCTGTCTACCATTCCCCATTCTCTACTCAACATTTGTTTGTTGAAATCTTCCTACTGGAGAGCTTTGGATTTCCAAAGGGATTAAAAGAGAGAAGTTAGTAGATGTATCAATAAAAGGGACCAAATTAACCCAGCTGATATATAAGTTACACATGTAGTAGTATCATGAAAATACATAGTAGTAGCTACAAAGAAAACAGGAAAATAACCAGAAATTTATCTTTTCTCTATTTCCTATAACTGTCATGAACATTAGCTACTACATGTAATGTGATGTGGAAGGGAAAGTGTAGAGCCATAAAATCAGAATTAGAAATATTCCTAGTATAGTAGTTTCCACGTTTATAGCTGTTCATTTAAAGACTTCATAGTTTATGGTCTTGCATATGACACTCTTGACTTTGAAAAAAATATAATGACCTACTCTACTCTAAGACCGTTTGTGGTGTTGGGGAACTCAGCTGGAGAAATATAAATGCAGTTCAAAACTCACATTTTATAGATGGAGAAGTGGAGGTCCACAAAACAAAATTATTTACCCAAACGCATACAACCTGAAGAAGGTAGAAGTGAACTTGAAAACTAACGTACATTTGATTCAATGCCTAATGTATCACTAATCTCTCTTGCCTAACATCTATGTGGAAGATAATTAACCATTTATAGCTGTTCCCCAAGACACCAGCTTCAAGGGAAGTTTCTTATATTTGAATATAGGAAACCTTTGAGTAAGATAGATTTAGTTACATTTATTCTTTAAACATATTTTCAATCATATAATTATTACTTTTCTGCCGCCAACACAGCTATTCCTACCATTACCACCTTTATCATCATTTTTATCTTATAAGTAATTTATGACCTCTAATCCCTCTCCCACAAAGAATGGATGCCAAAAATGATATTTTGTCTTGTTGGCACCAAGTAGCAGATGATGATACAAAACTAAGCCAGGATAGGATGAGATTGCTTTGTGTGAGAAAGTAGAACAACATACTCAGAATGAAAATGAAGGGTAAAGGGGTGAAGAACAAGAACTAAATAATTCATGATAGCCAGAGAAAATAGATGAAGGAAGAAGAAACTTGAAAAAGGGATCGGGGAAAGGATGGAAAGGATGAACAGAAAGCTGTTAAAGTAAGTAAATACATGCTAGAGAAGTTAAAGGTAGTGACAGTTGTGACTATGGTCAGTATCATGGACACTACTGTCATATTCCAGTATCTCCCTTCTCTATCCTTTTCTTATGAATTAGATGCTTTGGTCAGATAGCAGTTCTAGATCAAGCAATTTAGTCCATGGTTTCCCAGAAGGTGGGTCATATATTGATTATGAAACAATGCAGATGACAAATGAACATAGCTGTTCTTACCACAATAAAAGACAGAGAGAGAGAAAGAACCACAGTTGAAAAAGAGAAAGAGGGTAAAAAAGGGTAGACTGATATAGAAAACAACAGTGTGTACCCTCTGTCCTCCATGGGTTTTTACTCTACACCTGAGGAAAAGAAGACCTAGGGAGTGTGTTATTTCATTAATATCGCTGGTTATATTGAGAGCCCAAACATTACATATACCAATGTTTGTGAAGTGCAAAAGTAACCAATAAGTTGAATTTAATATAATCTATCTATGTATAAGAGCACACACTGACTAGAAGATAAAAGAAATAAAGTTAACATATTTGAGAAATCAAAAAGTTAAATGCATCTTGCAAGCTCTGGACATTTTTCAAGTAAAGGATGTTTTCTTGTACACATTTTGCAAATGAAAACACTAAAGCTGAAGTTTATTAAGAAACTCTTCTGTGAAAAATCTTAGCCACAAGCTTTGGAGTTTACACATGTGAATAGAAGTCTTTATTTCCTTGTCTAAAAAACCAATTGCTGCAATACAAATAATGAAAATTAGGAGAATAGTGAACTAGGCATAAGTAATTTTTATAGATGTTATGAGATAGGTTGTATTGTATTACCACTAACATCTCTGTGGCTATTCTAATTCTTTTCATCATACTACAGGGAATTATAGAACAATATTTGAGTGTGCTACAAACACTGATTTGAACCAAAATTGCTGAAGAAAATTAACCAATAATACTCAAATTTTCTGTAACTTATCTAATTGCATCAGGGTCATTCTTTCTTTGACTTTGTGCTTTTATAAAAAACAAGACAGACCACATGCTCATTTGAAAAGGTATCCATCATCACTGTTTCTAGGCAATGAATGACATGGTTGAATCCCAGCATTTCTGTAGAAATTGTGTCTAAATAATTATGACAAGCACAGCACTTATGTGTAAAGTTCAGTTCTTGAGAAGTCTCTTGGCACTACATTTTCTCCATTAGCAGAGATAATAAAGCCAATTTACAAGGAGCAAAGGATATTCTAGGGAGGTAGGTGAAGATACAAGGACATTTGGTCACCTCTCAAATTAGTGTGTTTATTTGTTTATTTGTTTGTTTGTTTTTTCAGTTTTGCACATAATGCCTTCACTACTTTGTCCTTAAAGTAGAGGTATTTCTTTTATACCCTGATAATGGGAGTGTAAATTGTTACATCACTTCTGGAAAGCTGTGAAAACATGAATCAAAATTTTCATATATCTTGGCCTAGTCATTGTAATTCTCCTCCTAGGAATTTTTTTTTTTTCCTCAGGGAAAAGTTAGAATCATCAATCAATATTTATGTATCATGGTATTATTACACCCATAAGTACAATAGGGGAACATTATAAACACCCTAAATTTACCAAATTAGATATAGAGTATTTAAAAAAATTATTCAAATTGAGTAGACATGTTTCCAAAGAAGATGTACAAATGGCCAAGAAGCACATGAGAAGTTACTTGATATCTCCAATCACCAGGGAAAATGAAATTCAGAATCAAATGAGATATAACCTCACATCTACTAGAATGGCTGCTATCACAAAAACAGAAAGTACCAAGTCTTGCCAAGGATGTGGAAACATTAGAAGCCTTGTGCACCATTGGTGGGGATGTAAAATGGTGCAGCCACTATGGAAAACAACATGGCAGTTTCTCAAACAATTAAAATGACCTTAGAATCCAGCAAGCCACTTCTGGGTATAAAGTATGGAAATCATAATTTCCAATAGATATTTATATACCTGTGTTCACAACAGTATTGTTCACAATAGCCAAAAGGTGGAAGTAACACAAATGTTCTTTGGCAGATGAATGCATAAGCAAAATGTGATATGTACATGCTGTGAAATATTATTCAGCCTTAAAAAGGAACAATGTTCTGACACAGGCTACAACAAGGGTGAATATTGAGGAGTAATGCTAAGTGAAAAATGCCAGTCACAAAAAGACAAATGACTATATGATTCTGTTTATATGAGATGTCTAGAGTAGTTAAACTCACAAAAACAGGAAGTGGAAACGGGCTGAAGTGACAGGGAAATTGGGGAGTTGTTGTTTCATGGGTGTAGAGGTTCAGTTTTGCAAGATGAAAAACATCTGGATTCTTTCCATAACGATGTGAATAGACTTAACACTACTAAACCACCTACTGAAATATGGGTAAGATGGCATTTTTATGTCATGTGTATTTTATTAGAATTGTTTTTAAGGGGAGGATGTGAGGTGGACAGAGGTGGCCTCCTTGAGGCAGGAACGTGGTAGTATGAGGAAGCAGGTTTGGAGAGACATGGGAATAACTTTCCTGGAAGAAAGAATGGCAGACAAAGGTCTCTGAGATAGGCCCAGGTGGGTGTGCTGGAGCATAAGAAAGTGGGTGGGACACTAGATAGATTAGAGGGCAAGGAAGAGTTTAAGGGCAAAATGTTGCACATTGTAGATCATGCAAGGAGTATGGATTCAATCGGAAGAGTGATGGAAGACTAATGGTGGGTTTTGAGAAGACGGATAATCTGATCTGGTATGCTTCTGCAAGCTTTTGTTTCTGTGGAAAGAGTTTTATGAGAGCAAACTGAAGAGCAGACCAGGGACTTCAGTTTGGTTCTATTTTATCATCCAAATATAGAGAAAGATGTGCTTTTATATGACTTGGGTCAGTGTCTTCTCCTTGCTGGACTTAGGGATCACAGAGTTTGGCTTTCTCTTTGGGAATTGGAAAATTGAGATTTGTTCATCAGATAATTCTGTGATTTCATACAATCTGTAACACTGGCAGGATGTTGCTTAGAGAAATAATTCTCTTAATTGATTTTCCTGTCTTGTTCTTGCTCCTGGTGTATTTGTTCTATATAGAAATTCATATTTGACCATTTTCATTTGGAAAGAATATGGAGTCAGTATTCTAAGATATGTTATCTTTTCTCATCTTCTTGTGTTTGACATGAATTCTATGCACTTGGGAGACTGTGGGCTACAGCTGAGCAGAGAACTTGGGAGAGAAACTGAATTAGAGACCCGGAAAACATCCTGATGCAGCTCCTGCTTTTTCTGGTTTTGTCCCAGCTCAGTGCAAATATTGTTTAAGAAAAGCAGTATATGATTTATATTTGGAGAAAACGAATTCCAAAATCTCACTCTGACACTTAGGTGTCAGTTAGTTTTGAGGGACCTTTAAGTAAAGAATGTCAGGGCTGTTTTAGATTTCAAATCCCATTTTTAATAGTCTTATTCCTTTCAGCAATGTGTGCAGAAAGCCATGTTCTTCATCACTAACTGCACAATATTGACAAGGCAACAGGGACATCGAAGGCATTTGGATTACTTATCGTCCTAGCTTTATTATTCTTGAGCTTTGTGAATTTAGATCATTTTCCTAAACTGACTGAGCCTTACTTTGGTTACCTACAGAGGAATGAATAATGTCTCTACCTCACATAGTGGATCCTAACTTTTTTTTTCTATTTTTCTCTCCTCTTTTCACTTTCTACTTAAAGATTTCTTCTATTGTTTTTGACAGAGACAGAGGGACACAGAGACAAAGAGAAGGGGGAGGGCCCAGAGCAGTCTCCATAGTTGTACATCATCAGTTTTTGACGTGGTTTTGTTCCACACAGGTGGGCGGGGGCTGCACAGGGTGGGAACTGGGCTGGGGGCCTCCCGCATGGGAGGCACGTCCCCTTGAGCCCGGGGCTGAACCAGGGGGCGAGAACCAAACTGGGGGCCTCCTGCATGGGAAGCACACCCCAGGTCAGCATATGGGTGTGCGCAGGCCGAGGCTGGGATTCAGTCCTTGGTCCCCAGGCCTGCAAAGCAAGCTCTTAACCGGCCAAGCCATCCCAGCTTCCTGAAATTTTTCTCACTTGACTCATGGTAAAAAGCAAAGAATAAAGTATTTCTAACTATCATGTCCACATTTCATAGAGGATACTGAAGAAAGAGTGAATGACATACTTTCAGGAAGCCTTCTCTTTTCTATTTATAATATTTCTCTTAAGAGAATACAATTTCTCTTTAGAGGGTCTCAAGTTCCAATATTCATGTGTTTTTTTGTTTTGTTTTGTTTGTTTTTACATTTATTTTGGCTGTGCCATCTCTTTTACTGTGGTAAAATGTGTATATGTGTGTGTGTGTGTGTGTGTGTGTGTATATTTATTTTTATTTATTTATTTATTTATTTTTTACTTATTTAAGAAAAAGTTGAGGACATTTGTATCAGTTAATGTGACAAAAACAGTGCTGCCCACCAGATATTCTCTCCACAGTTTCATATCTCCCATCCTTCATTCAGTTTTATTTGTTGGGTTTCATTTTGTTTTATTTTAATTAAGGACATTATTTTACTCTAAAAACTCAGCCACTGTTAATTAAAAGACATAAGAATAAATATTTTAGTAGCATCTACTATAAGATAATATGGGCAAGAATTCTGGATGGAGGATTGCAGTCCATGCCCAAAAGGAATTTAAGATTATTAATTTAAGATAAGGTGTAATGTGGTTTAAAAAAACAATGATGGGAAGCCGGAATGGCTCAGTGGGTTGAGAGCTCACTTTGCAGCACCGGGGACCAAGGATCGAATCCCAGCCCCGACCCGTTGTGGACCCATATGCTGAACTGGGGAGTGCCTGCAGTTCAGTTCTCTGTCTCTATCTCTCTTTCTCTCTCTCTCTCTGTCAAAAACAATAAAATAAATTAAAAAACAAACAAACAAAAAACAATGAAAGGCTTAGGGTGAGTTAGGCATGAGTTAAAGACAGAGAAGTACTGAATTAGATGATATATTAGGAAAGTTGTATTTGTGTTTGTCTATTGACAAGACTCAAAGTGAATGTAATGTATCCCCAGTAGGCAAGGAGAACAATAGTTTAGGAAATTCAGTAATGTGTCTGAGCTGGTTTTCCATGGACCCCATTTTGAGATGCAAGGTATTGTGGGCACTCAGTGATTATTCATGTCTTTCCTTTTTCTTTTTCGGGTTTGTATTTTCTCTACTACTTTACCCCCAAATAATGCTCCATATATGTTCTATGATAACAAAGCCAAGTTGTCAAGTCAACCAATTCCACTTTTGTAATGTATGTAGATGTGAATAATTAACTATTAATTCATCAGGATGACAGAATGTGAAGAACACTTCCCAAGCCCCCTTCCTGTTAAATAACCTTGATTTTGTTCACTAGCAGCTTGAGTGGTACTTAATTTTCAACCACAGGGATGCTCACTGCTCTGTTGTGTGGATTTGGGTGAGATCAAGACACATCGAAATATATCTCCTCTGTCTCTTTAAGAAGAATCCAAATGATGATTTAAGCTGAAAAAGTTTTCACAACTTTTTTGTCTTTTCAATATTTGCTGTTTACTGTTGCCTCGTAGACCAGCTTGATGGGAAAAAAATAAGAAACTAAAAATAAATGAGGTCTTTCCTTCATGGGGCTAATGCAGTTGCATAAGTCAGCGTGACAGGTTGTATGCAGTCTTCCGTGATTCCTTGGGGTTTCTGTCTGATTTCACTGGCTAGCCAACAGTGAACCAGTAGGGTATATATTTTTCAATTAGGTTGTCGATATTTTGACCAAGCAACCTATTTATAACATTCAAGATTACTGTTCTGTTGGCGTGAACCACCGGAAGCTGCTGTGTGCTGAAAATCAGCATGGAGAGTGACACAGTGTGAGGGAGTGGCCTGGACTAACTTACTTACCAGGATTCCCCTGCCTGTCAGTCATTCATGGATAAAACACTCACCATCTTGTCTGGTTATTGTGAGAAAAGACCTACTTTGTAAAAACACTGTAGCCTACTTATCATTAAAAAAAACAATAGTAATAATAGTAACAAAAATAAGGTGACTTAAAAAAATTAGAACTCCTAAGTCTACTTGTAAGGAGCATTTACTGATGGGGCACCAGAATCAGAGTTCTACAAGAAAACTGCATTTACTAGTTTAATGTAAAATAGTGATTTATTTTTTTCCAGAGTGGAGGGAGAAGAATGGGTTTATTGATCACTCTTTTCTTTCCCCAAAGGCTATTTCGCTTCATAGGACCATAGTTTTCCTATGACTTAGGGGAAAAGAATGTGGACTTTGAAATCATGAAGACAGTTTCAAATCCCTCCTTTTTTGTTTGCTAATTACATGACCTTGAACTAGTTCTTCGACTCCTGAGTCTTATTTTCTTTACCTGCAAAATGAACACATTGATATTTAAAACCAATTACAGCAAACAATCAGATGAGTGCATAGAAGTGAATGCAAATTGTTAACCAAAAAACACTATACAAAGTTAGTTGTTATGTTTTGCTTTGACATTTTAATCTGGGAACTAAGGAATAGAGGTTATTGGAGAATAAGAGTACAGTAGAGACTTGAGAAATTATGATGTAAAGGGGTTGAGGTGTGGTTGAATTTAAAACATACTTTAGGGGTGTCATGTTCTGCATTAAATGCTGGAGATGTAGCTAAAAACAAGTTCAATACAGGCCCTCTCCTAACAGAATTTTTAGTTGGGGGGTGGGGATGAATTTTTAGTTAGTGGGTAAGGACAAGCAGCCTGGAGCATCAGGAGGTCTTCTCTGGAAGATATCAGCAGGGTATGAAGTGCATGTCCAAAAACCCAAGTTGCTCCAGGGAATGCTGATGGAAGGAGCTGGAAGTGTGAGACAGACCAGTTTTATATATGGCCATGGTGGATTGCAAAGAAAAGTCTATCTGTTCCTGATGCCTTCACAGCGACCTGTGTCAGCCCTCTCCATCTTGACTCAAAGTGACAGGAATCATGTATATACAGTTCATGAAGTCCTCATTCACAGAACGCTTTCTTCAAGAGAAAACAAAAAATCAAAACTATTTGCGCTAACATAGCATTGTTCATTGACAGCAAATAGGTATATACTGTAAATTTAAACAAATATTTTCATTAAAAGATGATGGCTCATTTGGAAATTAGAACTTGAAATACCCACTAAACATATGTTTAACATGAGAGCAGGAGGCATGGATTATGAGGAGAAATGGCTTATATAACATGACTGCAGTGCCATATAATTTGGTGATTAAAACATAGTTCATAATAGTAACCAGAACTGGGCTATGATCCTAGATTTGCAATTTCCAGCTCTGTGACCTTTGGGCGAGTTATTTAATCTTTCTTAATTTGTTTTCTTGTTTGGAAAATAACATTAAATATGATGTTTACATCATAAAACTGTAATGAGGATTAACTGTGACAGCTACAAATGAGTGTTCATGTAAGTGCTCAATACATTTTAGTTACATTTGTTATTACTATTACTATATAAATGGTCTCATGGTGTCTATCTTTAGTGCCTCACACCATATTGGGAACATAATAGAAGTTCAGTAAGTGTTTGTTTATTTGTTTCCGTAAGATTTATTTTATTGTTTTTGACAGAGAGTGAGAGACAGAGATAGAGATAGAGAGAAGGGGGAGGGCCTAGAGCAGTCTCCATAGTCGTACATCAGTAGTTTTCGACATAGTTTTGTTTCACACAGGTGGGCAGGTGGCTGCTCAGGGTGGAAACTAGGGCTGGGGCCTGCAGCATGGGAGACATGCCCCCACAAGCTGGGGGCTGAATCTGGGGCCCACACATGGGAGGCTCGCCTCAGCAAGAACTGAACTAGAGACCTCCCTCCCATATGGGAAACACCCCACAGTTCAGCATATGGTTCTGCCTGGGCTGGGGTGGGGACTTGATCCTCGGACCCTGGAGCTGCAAAGTGAGCACTTAACCACTGAGCCATCCTGGCTTCCCCAGTAAGTCTTTGCTGATGAATAAAGTAAATAAAAGAACTTTTCAAATCCATAAAAGCAGCAAACCTCCACTGTAATGTGGAATCAGCATATTCCAGTAACCTGGGGTACACATGTGTCAGGAAGCTTCTCAACCTTTCCTTTTCCTCTACTCCCATTTTTTGCCTCTGGTGTGGTTTGGCATTGAAAACAAGGGGTCAGGGAAGGTGGGTTGGCATTACATTGTAGAAAGATCCTAAGACCGAATTTCAGCCAATCCTTTTCAAATCACCGTTGTCTTTGGCTTTGGTCATGTCAGCTGAATTTCGTTGTGTCTTTGAACCCTTTGAACCTCTGCATGTCAGGGACAATCTTAACAAACATTTAGAATATTTCAGTAGGATTGGAAGAGTTATGCTTTTCTATGAATTTAGGACTTGAAGTTGATGTTGCAGCAAAGCGTAGAAGGTCAGATCCTGCCCACACCCAGGGTGGTTTTCTTGCGCAGAGCATCTGGTGCTTTTCAGCTGCACCTTTGGTTACTTGCGGACATTACTTACGGGACCTTCATTATTCTGTTTGCCTCCATCCCTCCACAGAGCCCCTTCCTCGTTCCTCGTTCCTCTCTTGGATGGTACAAATAAAGGGATTTGCAAGTTGTTTCTATGCAAAAATAGAAAAACAAAACAGAATGGCATAGCTGAGTCTCTGAAACTGATTTACTCTAATCCCAGCCTTTCAAAGGACAGAACATTGAGATTCCAAGGGGAAATTGATCTGTGCAAGGCCAAACAGGAAGTGAGAATCAGTGGTCATTACAATCCAAGAGCTGACTAAGCACATTAGCTCCCTTTGTGTTGCATGACCAGATAACTCAGAAGTCACACCACCTCTGGGTTTGGCTTTTCTAAAGCGGAATAAACACATGCATCTCTCAATTAAAATACATATGTAAACATTGTTTAAACACTCTAAAAATATTTACAATCTACCTTCAAAAGAAAATACCAGTGACACACATGAGCTTTGCCGTGAAACACATGCCTCCTGTTTGCTACTGTCTAGAATGTTCAATTGTCTTTAAAATATTGTTTTTTTAGAAGAAATGTTTATTTGCTTTTATGCTTCTCCCTCTCCTTCAGTCAAAGAATGGAAGGAAATGCTTATCCCAACCACTATAAATAGTAATTATGATATATTCTATGTTCTTTCAGACTTCTATATGTTATTTATACACACATATTTATACATATGTATTTATATTGAATTTTAAGTAGAAGTTAGACCTCTTTCTCAGCACACTAAGAACAATAAACTATTATTAATTATTATTATTATTAATAAAGCAATTTATTTTTATTCAGTACTATCGGAGGCCAGACACTTTGCTACATATTTTATAAATAATTTTACTAAATTCTCAGAGAAACCATTTCAGGTATTATTATTGTTGTTAATGTTAAATTTAAAAACTACAAAGAAAAAAACAAAACAAAACACTTGACACTCCAGTAATTTAAGAAACTCCTCCAAATCACTAACTAGTCAGTGGCCTCACAGAGACAGGAATTCATTTCTATTTCTTTGTCATCATTTTTAGTGTTAATCCCTGTGCCACACATGTCTCCTTCCCTCTCTTTTCCACTTGTCTCCTTCCCTCTCTCTTCCACTTATCTCCTTCTCCCTCTCTTCCACTTATCTCCTTCCCTCTCTCTTCCAAAATGCCTTATTCTTCAGCCGTGTTCATAGCCAGGCAGATATCATTGAGCAGATATCATTGGTATTAGAAGATCCTTGTTTTCCTTCCTATTTTGAGGGTTGAAAGATAAAAATAATTGAGCTCATAATGTCTCAGACTAAAACGTGTCACCATTTCCTTGTCCTTATAGTCAGGAGATGGAACCTTCCACTTCAGGCTGCTCCAAAGTTTCTCTTCAATTATCAAAACTAAAAATGACGGCTATTTTTATAGAAGAGACCATGCTGTTGACTGGCTGTGCCTTGTGCTTCCATTGAACAAGGTGAAAACAAGATGGATATCTTGTGATTGAGAGGTTACTCTCCTTACCCACTGAGACACCTTGAACATAATAATCAAAATGTTTCCATTCATAAAACTCAGGTGACAATATACATGATGCGATGTTATTATAAAGCACAATCACAAAGCTATTTATTAAAACTGTAAAGTGAGTTATTTTGATTTTCTGCTCTCGAGCCTACTTGATGCTTGAGTGTATGTTTGCTGTGGAGCTAACATGATCATCTGTCCTGATTTACCCAGAACTGAGAGTATTAGGATATGGGACATTAAGTAGCAATGGGGAAAATCCCAACAAATCACCCTATCTGGAGCTTATGACACAAGAGCAATTAGAATGTCCAATTCCTGTGATGTTAAACTTTCAGTCTAGGTATATCTTCTGTGACACCTGACAAGTCTGTGCTTGTCTTATCAGAATGTGTCAAGAAGTATCAGGCAGGGCCATTCCCCCTCACAATCTGAAATGAAACCATTTTATCTGGTCCTTATTATGGGGGAATCTAACTGAAACTCAATTATTCTTCTATCACTAACACTCTTAGAAGCGGTGAAAAGAAGTTGGTCTTTTCTATCAACATTTTCAAATGAATTTTGACAGACTAGCTGAACACTGTGTATTTTAAAGCATACAAAACAGCTGTTTTCTCTATTGAGAAAACCTAAAACGAAACTTGAGAAGAAACCATCGCTAGAATCATAAACTAAGTCGTGAAGAAACTTTCATATCATGTTCTAGATATTGACAGTATCCATGTAAAAGCTGAATTTCTTTGAAAATCAACAAAAGATATGCATTTAGAATTCCCAGGCTGCCAAAGACCTTGTGAATTCACATTAGAACTGAATCCTAATCAAGATCAATAGAATGTTTTTTATAAAACCCTAATTTTTTATCTTTAACTGACAGTTCTATCAACGTATTCTGCATCATTAAATTGTCAAGAGACAACTGATGCTTATTATATTTGAGATAATTTAGAAATCAGTAATTGTGTTTCCATTATAATCTTCAATGGCACATTAGATCTCTTTCTTTTCCTTTTTTTTTTACTAAAATTTTAGTTCAAAAAATATGCAATATCTGAAATCTATTCCACATCTACAGTATGAAGAGATTCATCATGTTAATTTCTGGTAATTCTATAAATGAAAGAAAAATTGATGTTTTAGGACAGACATTTTACAACAAAAATTCTGCCTTAGGACATTAAACCATCAATTGTCAAGCTGGGAAGTCACTGGGAAGAGAAGGGAGACAAGAGTCAAATGACTTTTGAGAAACCAGAAGGGTGTCTTTATGACAGTACCACCCAATGTTAATTAGAGTAACTGTTCTTCTAAATGCCCATAGAGGGATGAGTGGGTAAAGAAAATGTATTATATATGTATGATGGGATATTATTCAGCCTTAAAAGAGTAAAGAAATCCTCCCATATGCTGCATCATGGATGAAACTTGAGGACACAGTGCTATGTGAAATAAGCCAGACACATACAGACTGACACTACACAGTTTCTTTTATATGAGGATCTAAAATAGTCAGTCATAGAAGCAGAGAGTAGAAAGGGAGTTGGCCTGGGGCTGTGGGTGGGGGGAGTTGTCTAAAGTTCCAATCACACAAAATGAGCACATTCTAGAGATCTGTTGTACAGTATCGTGCCTACACTTCACAGTACTGTATTGTACTCTTGAAATTTTGTAAAAAGCATCATCCTCATGTTAGTATTCTTATTACAATAAAAAAAAAAAAAGGAAATGACTTTTTTTGACACTACCAAAGGAAAAAAAAAAGATAGAGGAACAAATAAAAATAAAACAGAAGGAAAAGTGGCAAAGCACAGAAGACCAGGGAAAGAAGGAAGGGACAGGGAGTACAGAAAATAGGAGTTCAGGGAAGCAGCCTGAAAGTGACTTTCAAGTGCATTAAAGCCCCATAATCTCAACCCCTGAACATCTACCCTCGGGGGAAGCTGATATAATATGAACAGAATGGAATTAGTAGATACATTTTCTATGTTAAGTCCCAGTTCTGCAATTGCATTGGTGCTGAAACCTGAAGAAGTCATTCAGTTATACTGATCTTAATGTTTTAATTTCTAAAAAGGAAGTATATGTGTATATACGTACATGAAATAGACATGTGGACTATCTATGGAACATACAGAGTCTGGCAGAAGTAATGCCTAATGTCGTGAGGCTCGCTTTGTCTCGCATGAGATGGACAGCAATTTGAACATTTCACCTAAAATGTCATATAGTGTGCTTGAGTGTGATAGTGTTATCTCACAGAATTACATGCTTCTGATTGTGTAATAAAAGATTTGGTATAGGTTACCAGCTCATAAAACGGGGTGTTACTTCTGCCTGACCCTGTTTATGTATTTTTTCTTAATTGGACTAGTGTTGGGTCCCAGTTCTATTTAAACATTTTTATATTGAATAATAAATAAAAAAAGAGAAATGAAAGAGTTTTAAAGGAAAAAACAGTTATCATTGCATAACACGTTAGTTCTACCAAGGGGTGAGTTTTAATTCACCTCTTCAAACAGTAATATCAAAATACATTAAAATGTTAGGTATTAAAATAAACCCAAGGGAAGCCGGGATGGCTCAGTGGGTTAGGCGCTCACTTTGCATCCCCAGGAACCAAGGATTGAATCCCGGCCCCGGCCCGTGTGAACCCATATGATGAACTGGGGAGTGCCCCCAGTTCAGTTCTCACCGGGCGCGACCCCGGCCCAGTCCTTGCCCTGTGCAGCCCCTCACCCACCTGTGGAATGAAACTCTGTGGAAAAACCAATGATGTGCAACTATTTGAACTGTTCTGGGCTCTCCCCCTTCTCTCTGTCTCTGACTGTATATTTCTCTCTCTCTCTCTCTCTGTCAAAAACAATAAATAAATCTTAAAAAATAAAAAAATAAATAAAAATAAATAAACCCAGGATATTGGGCATGGTAAGCTAATTCTATTCTTGCTAATTTGTAAACTGAATAACATCTGCGTATCTTGAGAATTTCTCCTTCCTCTGCTCATTGCTTCAACCCTTCCATTTTCCTGTTTTTTTGTTTGTTTTTATTTTTATTTATTTATTTTAAATTAAAAGTAAAGAAGTCAGTAATGACTCTGAAAACCTGGTGAAAGCTTTTGGACCACTGAAAAAATGTGCATGCATGCCCACATATTCACACTATAATTTTAGAGGGTGTAGGTTTTCTTCCCCCCACTAGAAACCGCTGCCCTGTGTTTCCTGTCTTTGTGCCTTTGCTTGAATGTATCCACCTCACACGCCCGTTTTCCATTTCCCAGATTATTCTTTCCTCAAGTCCCAGCTGAAATGCCTGGACTTCCTAAAGCTTTTTTTATTTTATTACCTGTAATTAAGTTTCCACTGCTGCAACCTTCTCTCTTCTGTCATTTATCTTATTTCACACATAATCATACTTATTTGAACATGTAACTTGTTTTTCCTACCAATTACAATTTTTTTAAAGATTTATTTTATTATTTTTGACAGAGAGAGAGAGAGAGAGAGAGAGAGAGAGAGAGAGAGAGAGAGAGGAGGGGAATCCCAGAGCAGTCTCCATAGTTGTGTATCATCAGTTTTCGACATAGTTTCATTGCACACAGGTGGGTGGGGGTCACACAGGGCTGGAGCCAGGCGAGGGGCCTACCACATGGGAGGCACACCCCCACGAGCTGGGGGCTGAATTGGAGGGCAGGGAGCTCCTCATATGGAAAGCTTGCCCCAGTGAGAACCAAACTGGGGGCACACCCCAGTTCAGCATATGGGTCTACATGGGCTGGGGCCAGGATTCGATCCTTGGACCCTAGGGCTGCGAAGCAAGAGCTTGACCCTCTAAGCTGGCTTCCCCCCGCAATTACAGATTTATGGAAGATAGAGACCAAATGAAGACATTCTGAAACATATCTTCATATATTATCAGAATCTTATGTTGATTGCTACAAACATTTATTTTTTGAAAGCAATTTGGTTATTTTTATGAAACTAGGAGGGAAAACATTTTATACATGGACAATACAATCCTATGTGTTATTGGAGATTTCTTAGAAACATCTTAATTGCTTAGAATAAGAAACACTGTAATGAGCATCTTCAAATAAAAATAAAGGCAAAAGCAATAAGTAAGGTTTTTCTTAAAACATTCTTATTAGCAGTAAATTTGTGCCACTAACTATATTGAAAATTGTACCATACTACAAAAACTCTAATAAAGGTGATTATAATGCAAATAGAATTGCGTACAATTTAAAATCGTGATTTTTTTCCATGACTATGTACATATGAGAGAGAGAGACAGAGACAGACAGAGAGACATGGAGAAAGAAGGGGATTGTGGTGGCAGACAGACCATTTAGGGTCATACAGTTCGAGACTTTTGCTAAGAGATGATGAGAACCTCAACCAGAACAATGCTCATGAGGATGAGAACAAGTATACCTCTTATTGGTCCACTTATCACTTTTTCTAGTGTCACTATTTTTCTTATTCTATACTAGGGCATTCTTTTCCTATATTTCTGAGCCTTAGCACAGGCCAATAGTTATCTGCAAATGGTACACATCAACAGTGAAGTGACCAATATTAGCATAAAGCTCCCTTTAAATATAATCATTATCACTTAATTGCCATGGAGACTTTGCTCCCTTTCAGTATGCTTTATCAAATGCTAGTTGCCTGTTTTATTTAAAAGGCTAGGAATGACTTCACTGTGCCCAGCAATTTTATGTTCTGAAATATTTGTCCCTGGGTGTCTCCTTCTCTGTCACAATTAACATTTTCTGTCATACTGTTCTTTAGGAAGTTTTATAGTTTCACCCTTTAATGGGTAGAGTCAGTTCCTGCTTGGGGTCTCAAATGAAAATCATATTTTCTCACACAGGGTCATGATACTTCAAGTGTTACACAATTAAATTATCCTGTTTGCTGAAGTAGTTCAGGGTCCTGGCTGTTTACTCCCACAAGACACATAATCTGTATAATTACCTAATTTTCTTACAGTTAAGACATCTTGTAAGACCTAATTAACAAAAATCTAAGTACTTTGAAACCAATGTATGGTATTCTAAGAAAACAATTTATAGATTAATAACTTAGCTGTTCTTTATTGTTTGTAATTTTCAATAATAAACGTTACATTTAACGAAAAGAAAAGCTGCTACTTCTTATTCTGGGTTCAATGACAAAGATCTGACTATGTGAGAAGCAACTTGATCCAACAATGACTTCTTTAATTGGGAGGACATTTTTGTTCCCCGGCGCTCATTCCTGTCTTCACCATGTAGTTCTCATCCATGAGTTGTCCCAGTCAGCTGCAAGTTTGGGGTCTCACATCTCAGTCAGTCATCAACCAAAATAACTGAAAGTACTTCTTTGGGGCATATAGAGAGATGCCTGTAGCATAGTTTCCACAACCTCAGTACTATTAACATTTCAGGTGGGAGACTTCTTTGCTTTTCAGGACCCTCCTGCGCCTTGTGCAAGGTTTGGCAGCATCCTGACTTTTTATATATTAGGTGTTAGGTGCACTTCTTCATCCCAGTTACAGAAAGAAAAAAAAGAGTGTCTCCAAAACTTGACACCTATTCCCAGAGGGCAAATTGCCTCTCCAGTGTGAGATCTGATGCCCTCGAGTGAATCCCATATTTTCCAGCCCATTTCAAAGATGCTATCAAAATTGGATGAAATAAATATATAAACAGAGATTTAAAATCTTCTGTTCTTTTCACATAATGGATAAGTAGAACTTACTTTTTACTATTTAGATACTTCCATGGGTCAGACTACGTTGACGACAACATGATGGCTTCAACAGAAAGTATACAAGCTTGGTTGAAGGGGATCAGAGCCTTATGTGGCATCATAATCAAGACTGGTAGCATTCCTGGATTTGAGTCAACAGCCAATCATACTGAATTATAGATGATATTATTCTCAACCAGCAGATTATTCTCAAACAGCAGACGACTGTTTTCAGGGCTCACGTCTCCATTACAGAGTGAACACACACTGGTAGAGTTGGTTTGGACACACTTCCTTTCAACCCTGCACAACACACACCAAGAAAAAGCAAGAGTGCATTTTTTAAAATTAGAGCTAACATAAGCTTATAAGTATAAGGCTTATAAATTAGCAACGGCACCAGTGGGGAATTTCACAGTTCTGTAACTGATTATGAAACATAAGAAGTTATGTTTCTGTCCTGTAGAAAATTATGCACAGTTTTTAAAGCCTATTTCTAATTAGTGTAATTAGAACCAAATTTTATACTTGGGCAAGGTGATAAAGTGTGTCAACTGTTCTTTCTTCATCTTAGTTTGAATGCATAAATTGCACATTCATAATGTATTCATATTCAGTCAAGTAAGGAGTTCAGAGGCATTTGATAAAATGAAATATAGCGCATCCTAAATTTTTGTAAAGTAGCATTTTGAAAGCCGTCAACTTTATCTGATCAAGTTCGAGAATGTCATTTTACATACCTGTATGAAACTTACATAGTCTGATGTCTGCTCACTCTATGATTTGGCGAGGTTCCCTACCTTACATTCTTACGAAGGATAAGAAAGCATTATTGAGAAAATGTTAGGCCATTACTCAAAATAAATAATAGTAATAATAATATAGTTTATAAGATACCATGTTGTTTTAATCTGTTGTGTTATTGGAGATATTTTTTGCCCCAAGTTACAGAAACCAAATAAAATTGTCTATATTTTTAAAATCCAGGTATTATTCCTGAGGTATCATATGGAATTCAGGAGCAAGTATATAGATAAGATAAGAAACAGAAACTATAAATCATATAATTTTTTCCCCAACTCTCTGCTATTCAGCTCACAAGAAAGAATATCCCAAAAAGAGAATCTGAGTTTTTACTGTCTAGAAGCCAAATTATAGTATCTGATAGCCCAAATTCCAAATTTCTAGCTAGAAAATTAGCTTGGATCATAGCTGAAGATATCAACTGTAGTGACTGCTTGTGTGGGGTGATTTAATATACAGATGGCTACGGGGACTCTCATCCAGGGAGATAAAGAGAACTGGTAAAAGAGAATGGAGAATTTCTGTCATCTGGGAAGATTCCTACAAACATTTACTGTATAAAGTGTCACCAAAGAATAACCTGTCATTTGGACTAATCAGTACTCTCACTTATCCAAGTGCCAACTCATCTTTGCGTGTTTCCTGCACAGGTATATTTTGGGTGTCAATCTTTTCATTTTCTTTGTGCTAATTCCTTTTAACTGTCCCTAGACCATTCCAACACTGCAAACTGTGCACACTGCACTTCTGTATGAAAAAAATCACCCTGTCGTTTTTAATTACATCTTCTTATATCTATCTGCTCAAGCAATTAGTTTCCTCAATACCTCTTGAGTTTTTTTAATTGGTTACACATTTTGCCTCCCTCTTGCTAATGTATACCCTTTCCATTGAGAAAAGTCTTCTTTGTACCATTTTTAAGAAAGTTCAGATTATGTGTTCTATTGGATGAACATCTTGGAATACTATTTAACACCATATCTATAAAATGGGCATGGCAGTATCCATATCATAGACTTAGAGTATGGATGGAATGAAATTATCCATGAAAAATCCTCAATTTCATGCCAGGTATAACTTAATTAACCCCTTCCATGGATGTAGCTTCTGTTCCTGCTACTGTTACTACTAATAGTACCATTACTAATTTTAGCATTACTATCATCACCACCACCAATGGCGGTACCACCTCTATTTTGCTTCTACTAAAATCACTTAGGATGCCTATTCTGATGATGAGCATTGATTACCCCACAGAATTTTGATGGATATGAGATATTCTACTTAGGTCCCCAGGAGCAAGTCCATAGAACTCTTCAAGATCTACCTTGATCTCTGGGAAGTAAGGGAGAGACATTTGAACAAATATAAGCAACCACTAAAATAAAATGTAATACCTGTCTAATGTTAAGTTTTCTTCAAGCATAGCATCTTTTTGATTGAAACACTGTGAAGCAATTCCCCATCACTGTGTCACAGGTAGAGTGGGGTCACTGCTGGTCCCCCGGCACGTGGGACCCCTCTGTGGATGTGGCTCCTTGCTGGCTCGGCCTGGGCTTCTTACAGGAGGGAGAACAACTTTCTTCTACCGCCTTTACCAGGCAGGAATCAGTGCCCTCTGAATTATGAGCTGCATAAGCCTGGGTGCTGGAGCACTTCCTGATGTGATTTCTTCGTTCTGTGCTTTATGAAAGGGACAATGACATGACCATGATTCCTCAGTTTATAGACAGAGGAGGTATTTCCTGCACACAATCACATCCTGTTCATTCTAACCCCTCGGTTTAACTAAAACACAAAACAGTGGGTTTTTCCAAATCATAAGTCAGGGCTATCTTTGTTACATCGTGCTAAAGGACAGTACTATTCTCCTTTCAAGCAATAAATAGGCAGACCTTCAAGTTCATTGTTTAAAATTGTATTGAATATGCTGTATAAATATCTATAAGGTGCTAGATTAAGACTGACAATTCATATTCAATTAGCATCACATTCAGGTATTACTTTTTTAATGTGTTACATATACAAACTGAAGGAACACTGATATAGCCTTCTGAGAAAACCAAAGTCACTTTGACATTTTCTTTTGATGAAAGGCGGTGCCAGTAATTCAGCATAAATAACCTAAATCTGCTGTCTGCTTCAGTCTTTGTTTTACCTAGCATTACAAACAGGAAACATTGCATCTATTAGGCATAATTCCTAACCTCACAAAGAGAATGTTACCTTAAGTTCTCTGGGGAAGATATATTTAGGCTTGTCTATAAAATGTAAATTAGCCTAAGTGTTATGGTGTCATAAGTTAGTTGGATTATCCGCTTTGAAACTTGAAGCAGCTTCTCCCCTGAATAATTAAGAAATCTGGTAAAAAAAAAAAAAGTTTGTGTTTATGTGTGCAGCCATACACTTTTGAGCATGCATCTGCCATTCTGCATACATAAATGCAGATATATTTGTCTCAATGTACATGTTAATAAATTTAAACTTTAACATCTAGATGTAAAGGTTCTCAAGTAAATTTGATCTCTGGGTCTATTCTGGTTGTGATAAAATAATAATAGTTATAATAATAATGAACCTTCTTTAACCTTGTGAGCCTAGAGGAAGGTAATTAGCACTAATTATAGTTATTTTTAAATAGACCTATTCCTACTAATTAGCATTGTTTCCATAGGTACTCATTTTTTTATGGTGCAGAGGATTGGATTCAGAGTATTCAAGGAAGAAAAGTGAAGGAAGGGAGTGGATTGGTTCAACTTCTAAAACCTAGGGAACTGGGGGATGCTATTGGGGGGTGTGGTTAGCATTGCTGGGAGTCAGTCATGGGGCATCTGTTCTGTAAAAAGTACCATTGACCGATTTCTCTCTGTGTCTCCTAGTCTTGCTTTCAAAGTACTTTGTCTAATATCCATTCATCACAGGTTAAAAATCATCCATCTAACACAGTAGCCTAATGCTTATTGAAAAAGCAGTATTTTAAAGAATACATTCAAGAAGATTAGTTGCTCCCATAATAAATAAATAATGTATTATATATAATACATTATATATATTATAAATAAATTTATATTATGACTACATTAAAATGAAAGCAGAGAGCATCTTTGTACAGCTAGAATCAGTCAGTTGTTTGGATATACTCTGCACCAAATAGCTTTTGTTATGCAGGCTAAAAAGCTAAACTATCTATGGAATTTGATTTAGCTCTAATTCCCAATCAAAGTTTTCTAATATTTTTTCTAGTTGTTCCTATAAATCTTCTAATATTCTGCCTTCTGAAATATGTCTCTGTTTTGCACCCTACCTTATTCAGTGAACACTTAGCCCATTCAACTCTATTATTTTTTTTTTTGAGAGTCCAGTCTCTACAATTAAGCTATGATAAATAGAAGGTCTGGCAACCGACATTATTCATTATTGAACTCTAATGACATTCAACTTGACAACTCATAAAATGCAAGTGTTATTGTTAAACTGAGAGCCAAATTTAAGTGATCCTGTCAGTGAATAAAATCTTACCACTTTATTGACTTTTGTTTGTCTCCTTCGCTTCTTAAAAAAAAAGAGTAGATCAATTTTATCTATTAGGTTTAGTCCTATGGATTAACATCTATAGCATTTATTATATGACTATATGGTGACTTAAAGATGAGAAAAATACGATTCTGGGTAGATGGCACAGTAAGCAGCAGGAATCTATCTCCCCATGTGGACTATTGCCCTGGCAGAATCTGACACAACTACTCACACTTTGGAACTCTCAAGTCTAGCAAAGGCTGACAACTTCCAGGAAAACTGTACTTGGCTCATGAACTGAAGTTAAATTTGGTCAGTTTCAGCACTCAGTACTGCAGAGCTCTGCATCCTCTACCCCCAGCTCCATAGTAGACAGCTGTGCATATGGTCTGAGGGTATTTTGCACACAGCTTGTGGGACCCGAGGTGGGACTAAAATACCCTGTCTTCCAAATATCAGGGATTTCTATGCTAATTACTGGTTCTGATCATAGAGGTGCAGACAAGACAAGCAACCACTGTTGCAGTCCACCTCCCCCACCCCCACTCCACCCCCATTATCCTTTGGGCTTAAGTAACTTCCAGAAGATTTGAAAGTGAAGTACCCCTTTTTCAACCCTTCACTTTTTGCTTTTGTGCACTTTCAGAAGCTAATCATTAAAACTTAGGACATTCAAAAACAATAGTATATACAAGGGAAATTAGAAAATGATTATAAACACCTAGGGAGAGGTGCAGAAATGACTTCAAGTTTACACTTCAGGTTGGTGATCCTTGGCACGTGGACAGCTTATACAAAAACGAAAACCATAAGCAATAGCAATAATAAAAACCAAATTTTGGGAAAAGGGGAGAATTAAATTTCCAGAGTTACCACATTATTAGATTCAAATGTTCATTGCTCCACAAAAAATCTTACACAGCATACAAGAAAGCTGGAAATTATGGCCCATTTAAAGAAAAAAGAAATCAACAGAAACTGTCCCCATAAAAGCCCTGGTAGCAGACCTACCAGACAAAGACTTTGAAACAACTGTCTTAAAGATTTTCAAATAGCTAAGGAAGATGTGAAGAAAATCAAGAAAATAATGTGCAAATTAAAAATAAAAATAGAAATACCAGTAAAGAGATACAAATCTGAGAAAAAAAAAAAAGAAATTCAAGAGCATAAACGTACAATCGCTGAATGAAAATCTCACTAGAGTGATTCAGAGGCATATTGGGTCAGGCATAAAAAAGAACTATTGAAATTAAACATTGGGCAATTAAAATTACTGAGCCTGAAAAACAGAAAGAAAAAATATAAAAGAAAAGTGATCAGAGACTAAAAGACCATTAGGATGCCATCAAAAGGACCCACATATACATTGTGGGACTTACAGAAAAAGAAGAGAGAGGAAAATGGCAGAGGGAATATTTGAAGATATAATGACTGAAAACTTTCCATATTGATGAACAACATGAATAAAAACATATAAGAAGCTCAATGAACTGAAAGATGAACTTGGAGAGACCCACCATAAGACACATTATATATGATCAAATTTTCAAAAGACGAAGAGAGAATCTTGAAAGCAGCAAGAAGGAAGCCAACTGTCACCTACAGGGGATCCTCACTAAGAATAGCATCAGATTTTTCATCAGAAACTTTGGAATCCAGAGACAGTGAACCAAATATTAAAAACGCTAAAAGAAAGAAAAAGAAAAAAAAACAAAAACAACCCCTGCCAATCAAGAATCCTGTATCTGGAAAAACTATCCTCCAAAAGTGAGGAAGAATGTAGGACATTTTTAAATAAACAAAAGCTGAGAGAATTGGTTTCCACCCTACCTGCCCTACAAGAAGTATTCTAGATCCCTGCAAGGTGAGATAAAAATACACTAGACAGTAACCTGAAACTGTATAGGGGAAATAAAGATCTCACAAAAAGTAAATGCATAGACAGTTACAAAAGGTAGTATTGCAACAGTGGTTTGTATTACAACTGCACTTTTGTTTTTCCACAAGATTTTAGAGACTAACCCAAGTAAAGAAAAAAATTAGTGGTATAAAATACATTACTGCAACTTTGGTTTAGAACTCTACATCTTGTTTTGTTTTACATAATTACAGAGGCTAATGCATTTAAGAGATTACTAGTTTATGTTGTTGAGCACACAATCTATAAAGATGTAATTTTGTGACATCAACACTGAAAGGGGTGAGGCTACTGTTGTAAAGGAGCTCCTTTCTTCTTTTAGAAAGACTGCCCTTTACCTCTGAGCTACAGAATTCTTTTTCTTGATAAGTTTTTATAGACCTCCCAAACCCTAGGTCATAAGATTCTTGATATGTGTTGCATGAACAATCACACCTCTTATTGAGTATACTCTCTCTTAATCACATTATAGTTTTGTGAGTTGTTAGCTAAAAGTTTCAAATTTTTTAAATCATCTACAACATCTCATACCTTTTATATTAATGTTTCATTTTATTTCCTTCTCTCTAATCACAAGCAATCCCAGAATTCTAATCATTAATGTCTAAAACATGTCCAGTGGATTTGAACTCAAGTGTTTAACCTTGGGTGTGGTAACAAGCCATGTAATATGAGAAAGATACAAATTGTCACTTCCTGGTACATTTGATAGATTATTCATCATCATTGAAGAACAATTTGATTTATTTAACATTCAAAGATCAAATTTCAAAATGTTATTTAAAATAGATGAGAGTCATTTGTAAATGAAATAAGAATCTCATGGATATTTTAGCCATTTTTAGAGGGACAACATTATAAAAATTTGGTTCCCTTTCCTCCTGTGCCTGCTTTCTATCATGCATGTCGCTGGTTTACCCTCTAGCTCACCCATCACATCCCCATTCAGAAAGTGAACTGCACCAGTGACTTCACTTAGAAGTAACACCAGATGTTCCAGTTGCTCCTGGGTAAGAGTAAATTAACATTTTAAGTACGGTAGTAGAAATATTCAAATATCATCTGTAGTGTGATTTATAGCAAGACTGCTGGATGGATATTCTATACTTATGATGAGCTGCAAAACTATGACACAAGAAAGAAGACTGCCAAAATTTGTCAAGCTAAGAAACATTTTGCCAGCCTGAGGACAACACTGAAGTGAACAGTTGGATGATGTTGTTTTTCTAAGTCTGCATATTGTATTGATTGTAACACCCAAGAAGCACCATTGGATGATTATCCCTCTGAGTTCACCAGAATGTGGCAATATCCACTAGAGTGGTGAACCCCTCATGTAGGAGAGAAATGTCTTGACTTTTTCATGGTGTTAGTGCCCGACTCTGTTTGATAAAATTATGCAGAGTTTATTATCCAACTGATACCTTGTTTATATTGGTTTCAGTAACTAGGTCTCTGTCTTAAGAACCCATCGAGAATTACCATATCTCCACAGCATCCCACAATAGTAAGTACTCAAGCTAGACTTTAGTCTGCTAGCTTCCAGTCTAGTTAGCTTCCTATTTGATCATTCCACCTTTGATTTAGAAAAAGAAACAAACAGACAAACCGATTTTATTATTTATTTACAAATATTGAAGCATGACCCTAAGGTACATTTAGGCAATTTGACATATGTGTCAAAAATGTTTGAATAAAAAATACAAAACAAACATATTGAAAAAAATAGAATTTTTGAATTGCTAACTGAAAAAAGTCACTCCTTTGCATAATTTGTTATCATATTCAGACTAAAGGATAAAAGAAGCCATTAAAAGATAGTAACCAATTTATGTTTCTATTTCTCTTATGATCCTTTAATCTATGATTTTATTTATTGCCTTACTTTAAATTAAACTGAAGGGATAGTAAGCACAATGAGTGAGTGAAAGTGGTAAGCATTTGCCCTCATAAATCTGAAAGGAAGACTAGAGGCCACTCACTAACTGGCTAATGTGTTCTAGAATGAGCCAATCTTAGAAATGCTACTTCCAGTAATGCTTTCAAATCAGTACTTCTCATTGACATTAAACTGAGGTAAATTTTTATTTTTAATAATTAAAAAATTAAGTTCTAAAAAAATGCATATATACATAATAGATTAAAATAATGTCACTGTTAGATAAACTTTAATTCTATATCTGTTCTGACAAGTATCAGAACTTGAATAATTAAACATCACTGAAAATACATAAAATTCCTTTCAATCAAGTCTTAATAATATATTTCACCTAACATTTGATCAGAATTGCCACAGGGTTGCTAAAAAACCTCAATACAAAACGAAAACAAAAAGCCAGTGTAAGATTCATCTCTTTCACCTGTTTTCCTGTCTCTATTAATGTGTAATACTTCTATTAGGTACTTAGAAATGCAGATTCTAAGGACAAAATAGGTATTCAGAAATATTTACAGTCTCTTTTATTCTAGAGTGTTAGGGCATCACACACAGCTAGCTAAAACACAACGTGATATATGAATATTTATAAGAAAATATATAGAGAACACTATAGAAATCTGGAATAATCTGAAAAATCTATATAATTTTTATTAAATAAAAGTGTTTGGGATACTTTATAGAGGGATTTATATTAGACAGATGAGCATATGAGGGCTGTCCAGTAAGTATTCAGCCATACAATGTAGAAAATAGAGATATTTATGGCTGGTTTTCTTTCCAAACAGCCCTCAGATATTTTAAATATAGAGACAGAGAGACATGTTATGAATAAACAAGGAGCAAAAACTTAAAAACAACTTTGAGAAAATGGAGCACGGCAACTGTGGCTAGATTCAAGGAAAGTTAGAGATAAGGTTGTTGATGGAAGTTGAGGGCAGATCGTGGGAGGTTTGAATACCTGGGGGGACTGTGCTGTAATTGTGTTAATAATAGAATAGACACTGAAGGGTCACAGAGGAAGAAATAATGTGGTTTAACCTGTGCTCTTGGAAAATCAATTTTAGTAGAATCACCTGAAGGGGACTTGAGGCAGAGAAACTGTTAGGAAGTCAGTGCTCCTAACCAAATGAGAGGCAATGAAAACTGAAACCACAACAATGGCAATAAAAGCAGACAGAAATAGAAAGCTTCAAAAGACACTCTAGAAATATAATTGACAGGATATTGAAACTGATACTCTGTCCTGGGAGAGGAAGAAATTGATTATGGCTCTTAGATTTTGAAATTGTATGGCAGAATGATAGCACAGTTAACTGATAGAAAAAAATAGCGAAATATTCATTTTCAACACCTGGGTCAAATCCAATAATAAGGTAGTGGCCTTGTGAACCGTTCTAATGAGGATTGTGTGCTCAGATCTTATCTTTTTGGAAAAGAGCATGATGAGGGATTAGTTCTGTCTGTAATAGGTACAGGGTGAGATCATGTTTGAATTGGATATCAGATATATTCCATCCTTGGTGTTTTACGTGGGGAAAAAGAAAAAGAAGAGATTCACTAGTTTATTTGATGTATTTCTAATTGTTTAAATATTTTAAAGTTTATTGCCACCATTTTTTTTTCTTCTTCTTAAATTGTTATTATATCAGAATAGAGTGTAGGAACAAAGATATTAAAACCCTAGTATACTCATTGGATCCAATCAGGTTGACAATAGGTTGTAGGTTACAGTTGAAGGATCATTTAATTAGAGAAAAATAATAAAAGAGCACATCCTTTTGGTAAAACAAAGTCTCCATACATGAATCCAGAGTTTCCTATATTGACTTTGCTTCATGAATCACATTTGCATTTTGTGGGACAACAGGCAGATCTCAGCAGATACATCATGGTAGCTACCACATGTAAAAGAACATAGGACATTTTCTGGCAAATGTGTTCATTATGAACCCAATGACTGCTCACAATAACCCAAAGAATTTAGTGGTATTATCAATCCCATTTTGTAGATGAGAAAACTTAGGTAAGAGATGTTAAGTAGTTTGTCCAAGCTCACACCCCTAAGAAGTGGTAGAGTCAGGATTTGAATCATAATAGTGTAACCCATCCCAAGAGCACATTCCTAGTCGTTGAAGTGTGATGTGCTACACTCTACATGCAAACATTCTGTATGGAAAGGCAAAGTGCATCTTTTCAAAGAAACACTGATGTGACATGAAATTGTTAATATGAAACCTAAGAGAATATCAGATGTCAGTGCCAAAGGCAAGCAACTGAAATGAACGAAGTAGGCTGGGAGTGGAGGGCAATGGGATCACGCATTTCCTGTCTAAAGAGAGTAGCTACACCTCAAAGCCAGAAATAATGGCCCGCTCTTGACAGGATTCATTCATCTTAGTGAGACAACAGAAATCCAGACTGTTATGGGCAATCCACCTATTTTTCAGAATTGAGAACTAGTGGAAATAGTTTAAACACTACATGGGGCGCAAAAAACAAAATACAGAAAACAAAAACATGTATTTGGTTACATTTTAGCCACAGACTTCTAATTGAGCAACTTTTGCTCAAGGCAGGGAACTGCTGATTGATCTAAACGCTTGAGTTAAATGACACCTGTTCTAGACACCCAGGCTGGGTTTAGGCCCGAGGGTGTTTTCTTATTAATCACATCATAAATCCAGATCCTAGGGACTTGAGATCTTTTCAGCCATAGAATTAGTTGTGGGACTCTGGGGAAAATGCCTTTCACTCTCTTAGCCTTTGATCATTAGTGAAATGTTTGAGAAAAGGAAGATAAAAGTATCTTAAGAATCCTTTGTATCTTTCCAAGACTAGCATTTTTTCCCCCAACTTTCCTTTCCTTTATTTCAATTTTTCAATTCTTGCATTTTTTTAAAATTAAAAATGAGAGTGTTTCAGACTTCTCCAAACCACCCTATGATCTATGGGTATAGACCCAGGAGAAGAGTAGAAGCGCCTAGAATTTGCAGCTTTTACTGTCCAGCTCATAGATATTCGAGAGTTTTCCAAAACTTTGCCATTTCTTGGATCCTGGCAACATTGAAGAGTGACTAAATTCACAAACAGGTTGTGCTTACATGATTTTAGAGCTCCTGACAATGTGTTTCTCCCATCTTGCTTTGAGAATTTGTTAAATCTTTTGAACATTTATGATGATCACTAGATGCTAGAGGACATGAAGACTTTTCGGGTCTATTATCATACCCTACAAAGTGCTTGGGTTCAGGGATTTTGTTTAAGACATACATGATCATGCAACAGTGGAAAAAACAGTACAACAAAAATAAATACGTAAACACGTGAGTTTTACAAAATGCTTACAGTGGATGGGCCCAAATTCATAGAATGAATCTTTGGCTCCAGTATTCCATTGATGAGAGTCATAATGTGCATTGTGTACCAGTGTCTACAATAGTGGATTTTTTTCTAGCGCTTCTCTCTCATATTGTAAAACTCTCCAAAACTTAGACATTTTTTATAGGTGGAATATTAAATTCAGTGTAACCAAAATTTGGAACACAAGGAAAAATGTCAGATGAGGCACAGAGAATTTCTCTCTCAGTTAAACTCACTTGAAGCTGACTCAATTATAGATGTGAGAATATGGTTTCTGGACAGAATATGACCTATAAGAACAGAAGTACAGCCAGGCTTTACAGGGACCAGAGCCAAAAAGCATTTGTGAAGCTTCTTCTAGTGTCTCGGGTCTCACTTTTCTTGACTGTGATGCTCTGTGCCACACATACTTCTCCCTCACGGCTGAGCCGGTCTCTCGTGTTCATATTTCCCACTGCGTGGCCCAGTACAGCAGACATCCATTGGCCTATTTCAACACTTTTTTTCCCTTTAGTTTCTAACCTTGGGGGAAATCTTTGTAAAATTAGAAGAATCAGATTTTCTAAACTGAATTTCCTGAATTTTTCACATATGTGAAGTGACAGAAGCATAGGGGTATTTGGAACTTTTTCCACCTTTAGGAATTCTGTAGTTTGTTTTTAATATCCCAAATGACAATGCTGTTGCAATGAAATAAATCCATGTCACATGCTATTTGCTTGTTCCTATTTTTAAAGAGTGTTTATGTCTTTTTATTCTGCTTTTTGATATGATCTGTTACTTTTGACTGTTCTAGCATTAAAAAAAGTGCACACACGTATGCATTTATATGAGGGCTGTCCATAAAAAAAATATGTCCATGGTCAGTATAACAAGAATGGTTCCATGGTTGGATATTTTTTGGACAGCCCTCATGTATGTGTGTACACACACACACAAAACACACACACGCATGCTCACGCACACCTAAGCACACACATGTTTTTTTAAGTTACAGCATCTTTATTAAACTTTTTGATGGAAACCCAATATTGTGTCCAAGAGATAAAATATTAGAAGAGTTGTAGTAGCCTGAGAAAGTAGTTTGAAACAATTTCACATATTCCTTGTATATATCACCACGGTATTTGCTCAAAATTGCCAGAGATACCTGGAGAAGAGCTGTTCTGAAAGCCTATACACAAAATGAAGGTTTCTCTATAAAAGTGTAATTTCCTCAGTCAGTTACATAAGACACTTTATACACAGGTGTAGAGGGCTCAGAGGCCTAGGGAAGATCAACATCTGTATGTAGAATCTAGTGCCTCTCTTACTAGATTTACAGTTTCACAAGTCACTCTTTTAGGTCTATATTTTCCTATTTTAAAAATGAAGTTGTTAGAAGGGTTATCTCTTAAGGAATTTCAAGTTCAAAGAAATCTACGATCCTGTGTTTCACATAGTGCCTTCCACTATGTTCTGACATGAAAGTTCTCATCCATTTGAGTCTGTACAGTCTTCTCATAGTAGATGATTAATATCCCTGGTGGAATCAAAGTGAGTATACACATTTGTGAATATACCATGTGCTGTTTTCTTTGTTGTTTTTTATTCTCCAGCCTTGCTCTGGGCCTCTGAAAGCTCATAGTCTCTACAGACGACCACCGGGGCTCCCTTATGCTCTCATTGCAGTTGGGTTGGACTGTAAAGGTTAGTTCCTGGGACAAGAGTGAACTTGGGCCCCTTTCCTTCTGACCTGCATCTGGGTGATATTCTCTTCTACCTGAATCGTAACTTGTGACAGGCAGCGTTCGCACCAAGATGTAGGACATTGCAGATATGCACAAGAAACAAATCTTATTCAAAAATATAGGTAAATGTATGAACTAGGACCCCAGCAGAAAAGCCGGTATCTTAAAAAGTGATGATTGAAGGAATTTAAAGATGCACCTGTTTCTTCCAGGACTAAGACCTACACTCACAGGTATCATGTAATCTCAAATAACTATAACTTGTTTCCTGTGCTTATCTGTACATCCTGTGTTTAAACCTTGGCTAGAGTTGGTGGGATAAATTGATTTGAAAGAATGTGAGAAAACAGGCTCTATTTGTAGAGCCATAAATTTGTGCAAACTCCTTTTAGGTCAGTTTGACAATATTTATAAAAAATAAAAATACATGTGCAATGTTTTGTGAGCAAAAACACTTTGAATGTATCCTACTTTGAATGTATTCATGTATGTACATGAATTATATACCTTTATATGTATGTGTAAATATGAAAGGTTTTCAACACATTATTGGTAAGAGCGTAAGACTGAAATAAGCTAAATATCTGTCATTGGGAGCATGGTTAATTAAATTAGGAAAGGTTAATACAATGCATATATTTCATTTATATAAAGAAATGAAGTGTGTCCATCTTGTGTAAAGGGGTAACAAAAACTCAAACTTTTTATGTATGGAATAGGAGTACAAAATAGCAGTTATATCTAAAAATAATATTGGGTTCTATTTTGGGGAATAGACATTTTTCATTGAACATACTATTGTACTCCTTCTAATGTTTATTTTGCACCTATGTTACTTACGCTATTTTTAAAAGCTTCTTCAATATTGCTACAACAAACTAGTAAACAATTTATGAACAGAAGGTTTATAAGTGTGCACAATTTATAAGTGTGACTACTAGCCACAAAGGGGGAAATAAAAATAAATTGGTTTAAGATGAAGATGGGTATTTCGCTAGGCCCCATAATTAGCAACACAAATTCTTTTTTTTTTTTTTAAGATATATTTTATTGCTTTTGGCAGAGACAGAGACATAGACAGACAAAGAGAAGGGGGAGGTCCCAGAGCAGTCTCCATAGTTGTAAGTCATTCGTTTTCAACATGGTTTCGTTCCACACAGGTGGGTGGGGGCTGCGCAGGGTAGGAACTGGGCTGGAGTATCTTCCACATAGGAGGCATGCCCCCTTGAGCCAGGGGCCAAACAGTGGGGTGGTGAGAACCAAACTGGGGGCTTCCCACATGAGAAGCACACCCTAGTTCAGCATATGGGTCCACACAGGCCAGGGCTGGGATTTGATCCTCAGTCTGTGAGGCTGCGAAGTGAGCAGTTAACGCACTGAGCCATCCCAGCTTCCAGTTGAATTCTTCTCACTCACTACATAGCAATTTCTAATTTTACAGGGGCATCAATTTGAGTCATACTGGCTTTATATTATACATCCAAAAGTAAAAATGTTGTTTTTTAAGTGAATGAATGTTGAAGGTTTACTATGCTCTCTATTGAATGAGGCACTATGGGCACACACAGCACACACTTATTTCTGTCAAGAATGTAGCAATGTTGAGTCTAAATGTAAGGTTCTTCTTAAGCACCTATTTAAATTCTACTAACACTATGACTCAAACGCTGAATATCAGTTGAAATATAATCTTCTCCCTTTAGTCTGCAATGAACATTCATTATAGCTTTTGATCCCTAAATCATATTATGTGTTCAACAATTCCTTCTAGAATGAATGACACATCTGATTTTTTACAGTAGTTATGAATGTTCATATTCATTTTATTCTCCATTTATTACTGAGTTATATGGAACCATTAATATATGTTACTTCAATTTTACTAAAACCTTTTTAGCACTTATATTTACAAACTAATGTGCTAGAAACTATGAGGATATAAAGACAAATAAGATACATTCCACTGTCATGAAATTTATGTCTAGTATGAGAGAATGTGAGAGATTGTAAAACCAAATTGTCCAATGCTATTGAGAGAGTTCCTGGATAGTTATCACATTACTCTTTTAGTGCCTGGCATTTGGTTATGCTTATTAAATCAAAATATTCCTAAGAAATCTTCTACAGCTTTTAAGTAAAATTTTTATAACAGTTTTAAATTTAAGCAAATTTTAGATGATTATAGAGTTCCATATACTTCCTACCCTTTCCACTCTTATTAACATCTTACATTACTATGACAAATGTGTCATAGTTAATCAACATAGATACATTATTATCACCCAAAGCCCATAATTTATTCATATTTTAATAATTTTTACCTAATGTTCTCTTTCTGTTCCAGGATTTTATCCAGGATATCACCTCCAATTTAATTATCAGGTCTCCTTAGGCTTCTCTTGGCTGTAAGTTTCTGAGACATGTCTTATTTTTGATAACCTTGAAAGTATTGAGAAGAACTAATCAGGTATTTTGTAGAATGTCCTTCAACCAGGATTTCTCTGTTATTTTTCATCATTAGACTGGAGTTTGGATTTGAGGGAGGAAAATCATAATGGAAAATGTGATTCTCGGGGAGGAGGGGGGAGGGAGAGGGGGAGGGGAGGAGGGAGAGGGCACCAGCATTATGGACACACTCAATGGTTTGGTGTTTACCTGGAGCGGAGGGAGGAGGGGGGAGGG
>PVKE010004205.1:0-66274 GCA_004027555.1 Craseonycteris thonglongyai
TCTTTTTCTTTTTAAGATTTATTTTTATTATTTTTTGACAGAGAGACAGAGAGAAGGGGGAGGGCCCAGAGCAGTCTCCATAGTTGACAGCATTAGTTTTCCATATAGTTTCACTCCACAGGTGGGTGCGGGGCTGCACAGGGCAGGAACTGGGCCAGGAGCCTCCCGCATAGGCCCCAGCAAGAACTGAACTGGGGGCACACCCCAGCTCAGCATATGGGTCCACATGGGCTGGACTGGGATTCAATCCTCAGTCTCCAGGGCTGCAAAGAGAGTGCTTAACCCAATGAGCCATCCCAGCTTCCCCCTTGAGCTTTTCTACACAAACATCTTCGAAGAAAACCTGGCTCCTGCTGTTTCATAGGACATGCTTCCTACTGGTACAAATAATCATAGCCTCCTACTTCCTGTGTAACGCCTTTACCTTTTCTCACCTCTCTAGACTGTGCCTGGTGACACTTTTAGTTTCACCTGGAGGAAAAAAAAACAAACATGGCATTCAGAGTCTTAAGGTCAACATGAGGATCTTTTGAAAAGTACAACTGAGCTGGCTTTAAAATAAAACTATATATCCTTACAGTTCCTGATCCTGCAAATGGTAAAGAATAAGAATAATGTTCTTTGTCAAAACAAAATCTCTGGACTCCATGCAATCACACATTCTTGTCTTGGAGTGAAGCTAAGGGATACCATTTCTTCCTAAAATCTATATAAGGAAAATAAGTATTTTAAAAAAGACACACAAGTTACCTCTAATGCCAAAAAGAAAGAATTAAAACCTGTAGTAGACAGCTGCTTGCTTCCCAAACTGTCTTGGCAACCTCACAGCTGCAATTTTTCTGAAATCTGAGGAATTAAATCCAAGGAAAGAAGTTCAGGGCTAAAGAATCAAGACTACCAAAGCATTAGAAAGTTGAGAAAAATTTTGATTGGCAAGTAATCCACACCAAATAAATCTATGTCAAGGTAGGGAAGCAATGCATTGGGGATGGAGGAGGGAGATTGATATGCTTGGTGTAAATCTCACTTTTACATCCTAGCACAGGCATGTCCAACCTGTGGCCTAGGATGGCTTTAAATGAGGCACGACATAAATTCTTTTTTTTTTTTTTTAAAGATTTATTTATTGTTTTTGACAGAGAGAGAGAGAGAGAGAGAGAGAGAGATACATAGACAGAGAGAAGGGGGAGAGCCCAGAACAGTCTCCATAGTTGTCCATCATTGGTTTTTTCACATAGTTTCATTCCACAGGTGAGCGCCGGGCTGTGCAGGGCAGGAACTGGGCCGGGGTCTTCACCCCAGTGAGAACTGGACTGGGGGCACTCCCCAGTTCAGCATATGGGTCCGCACGGGCTGGGGCCAGGATTCGATCCTCGGTCCCCAGGGCTGCAAAGTGAGCGCCTAACCCACTGAGCCATCCCGGCTTCCCCCCGACATAAATTCTTAAAACATTATGAGATTATTTTAAAACTTTTTTTTTTTTTTTTTTTTTTTTTTTTTTTTTTTTTTTTTTTTTTTTAGCTTATGAGCTATTGTTAGTGTTAGTGTATTTGATGTGTGGCCCAAGACAATTCTTCTTCTAAATTGGCCTAGGGAAGCCAAATGGTTGGACATCACTGTCCTAGAACTTGGAGATCATTGCCAGCATACACATATAAACCAACCCATCTTGGAAATTCTCCTAGTCAAATGTATAAAGTATATTAACCCTGATAAATGTTCCTAATTAGGGGAAGAGCTGGCCACAAATTCTGGTATCCTAAATAATAATCTGTTTTTTGATTTTGTAGATTGTGATTCTTTAAAAGGAATGAGTGACCACACTAAGTCACCTCAACAACAAGCTTTACTTACCCTGTTACTGAATTGAATTCCAATAAAACTATGTTTTAAATAGTTAGATCACACCCTCGCTCTCAAATGCTAAAACTGAGTATGTTTGTTTGGAAAGCCAGGATGACTCAGAGGGTTAAGAGCTTGCTTTGCAGCCCCGGGGACTGAGGATCGAATCCCAGCCCTGGCCCATGTGGACCCATATGCTGAACTGAGGTGTGCTTCCCATGTGGGAGGCCCCAGTTCAGTTTGTGCCCCTTGGTTTGGCCCCTGGCTCATGGGGGATTGCCTCCCATGTGGGAAGCCCCGAGCCCAGTTCCCACCCTGTGAGGCCCCCACCCACCTGTGTGGAATGAAACCATGTCGAAAACTGATGATGTACTACTATGGCGACTGCTCTCAGTCCTCCCCCTTCTCTCTGTCTCTCTGTCTTTCTCTGTCTCTCTCTGTCTCTGTCAAAAACAATAAAATAACTTTAAAAAGAAAAAGAGTTTCTATTAACTTAAAGGAAACGTTACTTGCAAAAACGTAATTTCTGTGTATGGTGGCCATAAGATAAATACTTCATTATAAATATATAGCAGTGATTTTTAGGTAGAAAAATTCCAAACACCAGATAGTATCTATTTTTTAAGAGGCTAGCCACAAAGAAAAGGTTGCTTACTTATCACTTGGGTCAAAGTTTAAATACCTAGAGTGATTGATTGGCACAATGGTGTGTGGTTTAGTTTTGGATTTCTTTTCTGTGGTTACCTTGGTATCAGAAAGTTACTACTGTAAAGTAATAAATACAGCAGTGTTTGCTTTCTTTTTTTTTTTTTTTGTATCTTGAATGTTTCCTCTACCTTTTGTTTGAAAGTTACAAAACTAAGTTGACCCAATATGAAAACAGAAAAATAAAACAAAACAAAGAAAACAACTCTTTTGCTTTGACCTTTAGAGCTGCATAGAGAGGTGAAACAACAGTGTGGAGCAGGGCCTTATTAATGGAACCGTCAGTGGTCAATGAGTTTGGAAATTCTATATAGAATTCAAGCCAGATTAAGGAAAGGGGTGAGGAAAAAAGGCCCAGCATAAGATGATTTCATGACTATTTATTTGCTCAACAAATATTTACTGTGTGTCTAGCCCTGTAGGCACTGTGAGGAGTAAGACAAACATAGATTACCTCCTCATGGAATTTATTAAGTGAAGGAAATAAACAATTAACAAATAATTATTTGTTAATTATCATTTACTGTGGTGACACCAATTGCTTTGAAAGTAATGTATATTGTCAGAGATTATATAGCAGTGGTCCCAACCCCAACTTACCTCTTAGCCTCCAGATTTTAAGTATTTATCTCTACTACTTGTCTCTGATTTGTTTAGCCCTTTCCTTTACCCATTGTGTCTGTCTTATCTGTTCCAGTTCATTCTCTTCTCCAGAGTTTTGACAAATCATTAGATCCGTTTTATTTTTATGTATCCATTTCCATGCAGAATTTGAAAAACATAATATCCTTTGTGTGTGTGTGTGTGTGTGTATGCAAAATATTCTACCCTGGAAGTAGCTTATTAAAATAATAATCATGGATGGTCCCAGACAAGATTATTTTGATTCCCATTACTCCAAAAGTGAAACTGCATTGTCCACACAATGTAGTGTGGGAGGCATCCATTAAATGACAATAATCCATGACACACCCCCTCCAAGAGCCCTCTCTGTTCACTTTAGGGGTGATGGGAGTGTTACCATAGCCCATCAAGTAACCAAATTTTGTTTCTGCTGCACTATCAGGGTTGAGAGCATTTTCACTGCTCTGGCATATATGAAGGCTGTCCAGAAAAAATTCAGCCCTTGTCAATATAACAAGAATGGTTACTTTCCAGACAGCCCTCATATACTCAGGTCAGTATCGGCAATCTTGATTAGGTAAGAAAATGCCCACAAACTGAGAAAGTTCTTGGTTTTTACGTTAGTTTTTCTCATTTTGTTTTAGATCATGAACAAGGATAGACATCATCAGCAAGGCTGGGGTGAGGGGATCAACACAGTTGCGTCTGACCCATTTATTCATAACATTCACCATTTGTTCATCCTTTTTACATACCTTGTCTGGTTCCATGATGAAGATGACACAAATGAGAAAGATAGACTCATATTTCCAATTTCTAGGCAATATGTTGGATTGAGCTGATATAAAAGGATCATCCTCAAACAATAATATTGTTGGTAAAAAAAATTGTCTAACGAAAAATATTTTATGCATAGCTAAGCTTGAAAGCAAGTAAAAGATATCTCCAGGTACCAGATACACAAAATAGCAGTTGGAGCCAAACCTTTCAAGAAAATATTGACAAATTAATAGAAGCCTCTGAGGTCAAGAACTGGGGTATTAGTGGTTTCATGGAGGTGAGAGGTGAAGATTTGGGCTTCCCACAAAAACCAGTGTTCACAAGGCTGCTATGCTCATGACAATGAAATGGAAGGACACTGACTACTTTCCAGGAAAGCATCAATGAAGCTATATCTGCCAAAGGAAAGTGGAATCCACCAGAAATCAGAACCCCAAATCTGTGCCACAAGCGTGGGAGGCTACAAATTCATACTACTCCGTGGAAGAGCGAACACCAAACCAAAAGATTAAAATTGATATGGGGATGCGGGGATAGCTCAGGGGTTCAATTTCTGGCCTTGACTATGCAAACCTATATGCTGAACTGCAGCACAACTGGTAACCACTGGATATGTGGTGAAGATTCTCCCCTCATGCAGGAGACCCCTGGTTCAGTTCCTACCTCACATGGCCCCACATCCACCTTGTGGAACGAAACCATGTCACAGCTGAAGATGTACAACAATGGTGACTGTTCTGGGCCCTCCCCCCTTCTCTCTCTCTCACCTCTCAAAACAATAAAATAAATCTTAAAAAGAAAAAAAAAATTAAAATTGATAAACCTCTAGTCAGATTTATCAGAAAAGGAAACAGGAGAAAACACAAATTACCAATATCAAGAATATGAGAAGTGATATCACTGCATATTCTACAGATATTAAAAGAATAATAAAACATTATAAATAACTGTGTACTAATAATTTTAACAACTTAAATTATTAAATGGACAAATTCCACAAACTACCAAAACTTACTCAGGAAGAAACAGATAACTTTAATAGCCCTATGTCTTGAAAGAATTGAATTTGTAGTTATGTAACCTCCCCCAAAGAAAACTTCAAGACCAAAGTTCTTTTTATCAAGTGCCATCAAATATTTAAGAAATAATAGCAATTCTATACAAACTCTTCCAGAAAATTGAAGAGGATAGAATATTTCTTAATTTATTCAATGAGATTAGCATAACCTTGATACCAAAACCAGATAGATAATACAACAAACTATAAACCAATATCCTCCTTGAACATAGATGTAAAATTTTCCAACAAAATTTTAAATATAAATTGTATCCAACAATATAAAAATTATACTACATTGTGATTACTTGGGACTCACCCCAGTTATTGCTTATTTCAAGAATACAAGATCAGTTTAACATTCAAATATCAACCAACATAATTTACCACGCTGTTTTGTTTTGTTTTTTTAGCCAAAAATACTAAAACAACAACCACCACCACGTCTGCTAATTTTAATACATGCAGTAAAAGCATTTGACAAAATTCATCATCAATTCCTTAATAAACAAAAGAAAAAATTTTCTCAATCTGATAAACTGCATCTACAAAGAACTTGTAGCTAACTTCACATTTAATAGTGGAAATTGAATATTTATCCACATAAATTCAGAAAAAATACAAGAATAAGCCCTTTTGCCATTCCTACGCAACATTGTATTGTTGGTTCTAACTAGTGTGCTAAGGCTAAAACAAACAAACAGAAGCAAAAGTAGAAGGAAATAAGTAAAACTGTCTTTATTTACAGAAGACAGACCTGATTGAGTAGAAAATCAAAAGGAATATATTTAAATGCTACTAGAATTAATAAATGACTAGCAATGTTGCAGGATTCAAAGTCAATATATAAAAATCAATAGTAATTCTATATACTAGCAATAAACAATTGAAATAACATTTAAAATAGCATCAAAAAATATGAAATACTTAGGGATAAGTCTGAGAAAAAAAATGTGCAAGATACATACACTGAAAGCCACAAAACACTGCTGAGAAAAAATTAATGGAGACCTTAATAAATGGAAGAGACCCAGTGTTAATGGAAGACTCAGTGTTGTTAAGATGTCAGATCTCAAACTGATCTACAGTTTCAATACAATCTCAATTAAAAATAACCCAGGGGAAGCCGGGATGGCTCAGTGAGTTAAGCACTCACTTTGCAGCGCTGGGGACCTAGGATTGAATCCCAGCCCCGGCCCATGCAGACCCATGTGCTGAACTGGGGAGTTCCCCCAGTTCAGTCCTGTCTCTGTCTCTGTCTCTGTCTCTGTCTCTGTCTCTGTCTCTGTCTCTGTCTCTCTCTCTCTCTCTCTCTCTCTCTCTCTGTCAAAAACAATAAAAACAAACAAACAAACAAACATTAAAACAAAAACAAAAACCCAGCAGGCTTTTTTTTAGAAATACACAAGCTGATTTTAAAATATATATGGCAATGTAAAAGACATAGAATAGCCAAACTGTTTTTGAAAAAGAACAAAACTGGGGGACTACTGCTCCCTCATTTCAAAACTTATTATAAAACTATAGTAATCAAGACAGTGTGGCATCAAGAGAGACAAATAGATCAATGAAGTAAACTAAAGAGTCCAGAAAGAGACCTACGTGTATATGAACAACCAATTTTTGACAAAGGTGCAAAAGCAATGCAGTGGAAATAATATAGCCTTTTCTGCAAATGATGTTGGAGCAACTGGATATTCATATACACAAAAATGAATTCTGACCCATACATGTATAATATCATTTAAAAAATTAACCCAAAATGGATTATAGACCTAATTGTGAAACCTAAAACTATAAAACTTCTATTAAAGCAAAGGAGAAATTCCCAAATTGTGACCTCAGGTGAAGAAAATATTTTTAGATATAAAGCTTACAAAGAAAAAATTATAAATTGGACTTAATCAAAATTAAAAACTTCTGCTCTTTGAAAGGCATTGTTAAGAATTGCTTAATACACATAGAGTCATAGTTTTTCAAGAATAAAAAGTTCTGGAGATGGATTATGATGATAGCACAACAATGTGAAAGTACTTAATGCCACTGAACTGAACACATAAAAATGGTTAAAATGGTAAATTTTATGTTATGTGTATTTTACCACATTTTAAGAAATCTCAATAAATAAAAAATAACATAGTTTTTTAAAGTGGACAAAATATTTGAGCAGACATTTCCCAAAGAAGATATGCAGAAGAAAAACAAACATATGAAAAGATGCTTAGCAATGTTTGTCATTGGGAAATGCAACTTAAAATCATAGTGAGCAATTACTACATTTCTATTAGAATGTCAAAAACTAAGTACTGACCATACTAAGTCTTAGTAAGGATATGAAAGAGTTAGAATTTTCACATAGTGCTGATGGGAATGTAAAATGGTACAACCACTTTGGAAAACAGCTGGATAGCTTCTAAACAAAAAGTGAAACATGAACTCACTAGATGTGATCCAGCACTGACACTCGATTTTTAAGTGTTTACATAAGAGAAATCAAAGCATATGTCCATGCAAAGTCTTTTTTTTTAAGATTTATTTTATTGTTTTTGACAGAGACAGAGAAGTACAGAGACAAAGAGAGATGAAGAAGAGGGAGAGGGCCCAAAGCAGTCTCCATAGTTGTACATCATTAGTTTTCAACATGGTTTCATTCCATACAGGTGGGCGTGGGCAGCACAAGGTGGGAACTGGGCTGGGGGCCTCCCGCATGGGAGGCACACCCCCTTGAGCCAGGGGCTGAACCGGGGGGTGAAAACTGAACTGGAGCCACATCCTGGTTTAGCATATGGGTCTGCACGGGTTGGGGCCAGGATTCAATCCTTGGTCCCCAGGGCTGCAAAACGAGCACTTAACCTGCTGAGCCATCCTGGTTTCCCTAAAGTCTTGTAAAATAATTTATAGCAGTTATTTGTAATAGCTAAAAACCTGGACACAACTGAAATGTCCATTAACAGGTGAATGGATAAACAAATTGTAGTATATTCATATGATAGACTACTACCTAGCTCATTTTTATAACTCTTTTTTATTAAAAAAGGAACATATATGGATCTCAAAATAATGATACTGAAAGAAGCCAGACAAAAACAATAGTACGTACTGTATAATTTCATTTATGTAACATTCTAGAAAATGCAAACTGTCTATAATGACAGAAAGCAGATAGTTAGTTACCTGGGCATAGGGGAACAGAAGGTGCAGGAGAAAGGGAGGGGGCAAATACAAAGGGGCATGAGCAAGCCTTTGGGGGTGCTGGATACATTCATTATCTTGATGGTAGTAATGTTTCATGGGTGTATGCATATGTCAAAACTTATCAAATTGTATGCTTTAAATATGTATAGCTTAATGTATGTAAATTTTACTTCAATAAAGCTGTCAACAAAATCAATAAAAAAGTGAGCTCAGACTTGATCTGCTTCATTGAATTCCATCTGTTCTTGGGGACAGAGATTGACGGTCATGACAATTTGGAATTTTCACTTTGGGAAATGATCAAAGAAGACAACCTGGGATGAGAAAAAAATAATGCTGAGCCATGTGGAATTTTGAAGAGGTTGAAAGTGTTCATTGTCTCTGCATTTAATCAGCCTGGAAGTCCTCAGGGTCATGAGATATTGTGTGTGGGGGTGGGGTGGGGTGGGGTGGGGGGGGGGGGCGAGGCAAGGAGTTTTAGATGAAATGCATTTCAGTTTCTTTATTTTACAGGTAAGGAAATGAATCTAAAAAAAATAAAGGGAGTTCCCTTAGGTCACACAGCTTGCAGGGCTAAGAATAGAATGTGAGTCCTCTGAAGCTTACTCTAATGCTATGCATGTATGTATGTATTCATATTCATTCTGGAAAAAGTATTCAGCTCTATATAATTTGAAAAATAGAGTCATTTATGGCTGGATTTTTTTTCTGGACAGTATATCTATATATATCTATATATCTATATCTATCTATATCTATATCTATCTATCTATCTATCTATCTATCTATCTATTTATCTATCTATTTCTCCTAAACACTTGAGTAGTTGTTAATCTAGGCTAATCTATGAAAATATGGAATAAGTAGAAAACTAATGACATGCAACTATGGAGACTGTGGGCCCTCCCCCTTCTCCCTGTCTCTCTCTGTCAAAACAATAAAATAAATATTTAAAAATGAAAAGAAAAGATAATATGAAGTAAGATAATACCAATGGGACACTGAATTCCTTCATGGCCATACAGATGGCCCAGAAGATAGAAGGGAACATCATTACCCATACCTTTATATTTTTAGTCCCCAACCCTCATAAAAAGACAGTGCTCCTTGTAGGGCAATAATGCCCTCCTGGCTACCCTCAGAGTCTAGGCAACTTGAAACCATTCCTCTGATGTGAATTCCTTATAGGTACAGTCAGTTCTGCTATAATACTTGTCTTGAAAACACAAATTTGTTCCCATGTGACTATATTAGGAAACAATATGAGCATAATGCAAATATGCCTTTGCCTATATGAGATCTTATAAGCAAGAAACACTTGATGAAAGCAGAAAAATGCACCTAGCTGAACTGAGCTGCCTAAATGCACATTTAGGTACACACACACACACACACACGTACCCTCAGATATTGACCAGCTACCTCAGTTCACTACATGTATTATGAGTCATGCCCATCTATACCTGGTGTTACAATTTTTCCTCTGATTTTAGATAACTTACCTTCCTACTACTTTATAATGAATCATAAGCTACAACTCTTCCAATTTGCACTTTTTCAAACAAATTTCAAGTAAAGAGTCATATTTGTTATATTATTTATTAATTTCTTTTATAACTCATGAGCTGTTTATTAAGTGATTAGATTATAAAAACAATGTCTTTAGTTTATCTTTTAAACAAGCCTGTTGATCTTGTCTTCCTCGTTGCCAACTTCTCCACCTTCTACAAAATGCATGGTCTGTTCTCTTTTTGTTCTTTTTTTTCATTCCACCTTGTGCAGAATTTGAAGCACCATGGAAAGTTGTTTGTTTCTTTGAAGCACTGTTCAACAGTAGGATCTCATGAATCAGATCCTCCATGCAAACAATACCTAGTTACCAAGAGATCCATAATCAAAGTATTATCTACCAGGATAATTAGCTTTCTGCTGATTTTGCCATAATTGCACTTGTAGATCAAGTCATTTAATGATTTCAGGTTTGGGTGCCCTCGTACAGTATATAGCTTCACAATCTTCAGCATGTTAACTGAAGCCATGTTGAGTTTAACAAAGGTGCTACTGAAAGGTAAAGAAGCTGCAACACATTTGGGCTCCCACTGTTTATACCTCTGATCCTGAAGACAAATTTTATTCGGGTTTCACAGTTACATAGAAGCTGCCTGCTTTTTGAGCCATCCTCACCATTTGATTCCCACTTCTGCACATCTTATTTTCCTTACTATAGTGCTTTTTCATAGATAAGCTTTCTCCTCACCTTTTAAAGCATTTTTTTTTTTTGCTAGTACAAATTTTTTATGGGGGAGGGAGATAAATTTTATTACATTTATTGGGGTGACATTGGTTAATAAAGTTACATAGGTTTGACATGTACAATTCTATCATACCTCATCTGTATATTGCATTGTGTGTTCATCACCCAAAGTCAAATCTTTCTCATCACCATATATTTGACCTTATTTACCCTTTTCTCCCTCCCCACACCCCTTACCTCTGGTAGTCACTATACTGTTGTCTGTGTCTATAAAGCATCTTTTGGGCAAACTTCTTTCTCAGACACTTACTTGATCACTGCTTTAGCTTTGCAAAATTCTTTTGCTTTTTCTAAATGGTTTCTGGCACAGCAGGACCCTTCTTTTTCTTTCCTTCTACACTCTACATAGTTTCAGCCAGAAAAGAGACTACTTATGAATTTCTTAACCGTTTCACATGTATAAAACTATGCTAGCGGTTTTATTAGGTTCCTATATCTTTTTTCATGTAACACCAATAGACTTTTAGAGTATTGTCCCCCTAATCTCCTCTTTTCCTGTAAACTCTGTGGTTTTTATTACATTATTGTACACAGCATGGTGATTTTTATGAAGTCATATGTCACGTTATAGCAGAACTGTATCAGAAGTGTAAGGTAGAGCCACGGAAGATTAATCTTTGGTCCCATAGCTATGTGTGCATACAACATACACACACACACACAAGCACACACAGCCTTGTTTAAAGACTAGTAGACAGGTGTCCTGTCATATAAGTTTGTTTCAGGGCTGAGAGGGGGAAGTATCCTTTTTGGAGTTGACTTACATAATGGTTCTTAGTTGCAGGACATGAGTCCCTTGTTCCTCTGTCCCTCAGTGACTAATCTTGGATGGGATGGAGCCCATTACCACTGGTTGACCATGAAACCAGCTCACATGTAATGGATCGGGCTGTGCAATAACCCACTCTCATGGCATCTGAGGTGCTGGAGACAGTGTAGGTCAAAGCATGTTTCATCTTAGCCTGCCTCAGAATTGCATGGGGAACTAAATAGAATAGAAATTACTGGGCTCCACTCCAGATTGGCTAAATCAAAACTTCTAGGATCAGGACCAAGTCCATATTGACAGGCACTCAGTTATCCTTGGGCACCCTGAACTTTGAGAATCACTGAACCAGAATGTCCACCAAGACACCCAATGCAGAGCCGGGTCCCTGGGTATTTGATATTTAGCCAAACTACATTTTACCTAAAACAGCTGGCTTCTACTCTGTTTCATATACTATTATTGTCCAATAACAATGGCTTTTGTCCAATTTTATCCTATTATTGTTGAAGATTTGGCATGGGTGCCACATGTGGACCTGTTGTGAGGAATAAGGGCTTGTGAGAAAAAAGGAAAAGTGCCAGAAAGGCGTTTAACATGTTAGCGAGGGTTGCTCTGTAGCTGCTTCATTAAGTTCATACCCCATCTGTCTGTCAAAATTTTTTAGCACTACTTAGAACTCTGAATTAAATTCTCTGGTGTGCTCTGAAACAAAGACAGGACATCTGTAACTTCCTAATGAATAATTTCTCTCTTCTATAATCTAGCCACTGATTAACTGGCACTAAACTCTGTGTTTGTGTACAAGATGGGCTGGGAATAAAACAACAGCTAAAAATTGAAGATATTATGAATGCATTAAGGCAATATAATTATTTTTCCGAAGATAATCATTATTATAATATATTATACAGTAATGTCTGGTAAACAGCAAGTATTAACATGGTATTTAACATCTTTCAGCTTGGAAAGTGAGCGTTTTATTATGATTCAAATCATGAGTAAAATAATGAAAGGTCTTAACTCTCTTCTAATAGTATCAAATACATATCAAAATAACTCTAGTACTTAGTATGCTGGGAGGAAAAAAGCAGGTTCTATCTTCTAGCATGTGCAAGAGGACGTAGTAATAGAGATGTGTTTTTAAGTAAACAATGAAGAAAATAGACTTGAAAGTGTAGAATTAAAATGGATTTGCTTTGTCCCTTTTGAAATTATTGAAACAAAAACTACCAAGATGAAATATTAATATGTTATGTATGCTTTGTAAAATGGTACCATGTATCTATCAGAGAATCAATGTGAGAATTAGCTAAGACAAGGGTCAAGTTTGGTGAAATATCTAAGAGTAAAACATCATGATTATCTACAACTTACTTTCAGAGGTTATAAATATATATGGTATAATGTCCAAAAAAAGAAAAGGCAAATATGGCACAATATTAACCATTGTTGAATCTAAGAAGAATGTACCGTATATGGGTAGTCATTAGACTATTCTTTCAACTTTACTGATCACTTGAAAATTTTTATAATATAAATTTGGAGGAAAAAAGGGAATGCACAATTTAGCCACTTAAGGTCAATGAAAATATTTAGTCATTCCAGAACCCCTGAAGTCATACCTGAGCCTGTGAGTACAATTTAGCATGCAGTTCTGGTTTTATGGCTTAGCGTGGCACTCCTCTAAAATTATGTCTGAAGAAGAAGGAAGTGAAACCCGAAACTGCCCTACCCACTGTAATTCTTTTGATACTGAGCATATTCCCCTCCAGAAGTGTGACTTGTATATTAAAAGTTACAGTTCCTTCCTACCTTTAGGCCCTATTCTCATAAGATTATTCTCCTTTCTATGATTGACTAGAAACTGAATTGTCATAGGGTGGATGTCAAAATTGAGTAGCTTCTTCAGAAAACAGATTTTTACATTAGTCTTCAAACCAATAAGATTGTAAAATAGAAAAAGGTTTCTAAATAGACTTGAATCCATGAGTAAAATTTCAGTTATCAGAAAAAAATGACAAGATGGGTTTATTCATGGAGTGAAATCATAGAATCAGGATTTTCTCCTGGAAGAGAAACAGACATTTATATGCATATGTGGTTACATATTTTGTAAATGTTATGTATATTTGTTTCAAAAACTTAAAGCAACTAGTCCATCATAGATTTTCTTTTCCTCTCTCCCTGTCATCATCTTTCTTCCTCAGTCTCCATTACTTCAATCTCAGCCATTCATACTTGAAGAGTGACTCTGGGCAAAGGAACACATCTGATTCGCAGAATGAGGAGGAGGGCTAAAGTATCTCACAGTCCTCCTGGATCCCATATCGGTTCAATTGGCTGACTAGACTTACCATTTGAAACAGAACAGAAAACAACGGTACTGTTCTGTTTCAAATGGTTTCTATGGTCAACCTACTGACACCTTGAATATAGCCCAGTAAGACTAGGCTCACCATACATACAGTTTGAAATGGGATAATACTGTTGTTTTCTGTCCCATTTAAAATGGGTACCTGGTCAGTCTAGTTCAGCCTCATTTTCATTTGTCAGTGAATTGTCTTATTTAGTCTCCTCACCCACTGGGAACCTACCAGACTCATGATCTCTCCAATCAATAATTTAAATCCCTTCTCCTCTGAAACAGGAACAGTATTATTCTCTCTCCCTCTGTCCCTCTATTTTCCTATTTCTGGAAGTCTAGCCAATGACAACTTTCTGAGTTTCTAATACTAGCCTTTAGGCTAACTGCCCTACTAACCCTTTCGCAGATGGCTTCCTTCTGCACCTGCTGAACCCATTACAGTTCTACATTCACAAGTAGCAAAAAAGGTTCTTAAAACATACTTAGTAAATGCTGGTTTCCATTCTCCTAGGAATGCGAGTTCATGGCATTGACATATCTAATGTGGTTAGCTAGGCCTAATTACATTCTCTGCTGAAGAGGATATAGCGCCATGACTTTCCAGTTACCCAATGTTTCCATCTACCTCACCATGAGCATCTGCTTCCAGGTACATGGTTAAAGTGATGACCAGACAGACACAGAAACACCTGTGCATAGTTTTCTAAAGTACCTTCAGGATGACAGGTACTGTGTATGTTCATCTGCTGCTGCTATTATTAGAAGTACTTTGTATTGACTAAGCTGTTATTGAGAATGAAGTGGATTAAGGTTTACAGAGTTGGAGTGGTAAACACAAGACAAAGGGCTTTTGGGGCAGGCTAGGTGGCAGGCAGTTTTATCCAGCACCACACCTCAAACGCTCAGCAGGGCAGTCTGTGTTAGAGGCACTTTCTAAGCAGCCCAGGCAAATTCAAGTGTTTGAATGACTCATGTAAATTGACCTTCCTCAGAAGCCCAACTAACCTCAGGGGATGGGCAGATTGGCAGCACAATGCCATGGAAAGAAGCATTGGAGGGGAAACAAGAGAACCACAGATGTCCACCAACTGGACAGATGAATCACCTTGTCCTCTGTGCCTCTGTTTTCCCCTAAAGGCAGGGACAAGAGCACCTGCCTCCTACTTGCCTTGTGAGGTTGTTTAGAGGACTGCAGGTAATGCTGGCCATGTGCTTAGAATCCTGAAAGATGCTAGCATGCAAACATAAATATTAATAGAACACCAAACCACAGTGGACACAAGGGCCTGTTTGAATCCTTGGCCCTGCCCTAGAGAGACAGAAGTGTGTCAGTTACATCTTTTTTTAATGCAAATGTCTTTGCATGATGATCTAATCAGTAACTAGAGAGCCATTAGATACAAAGCACTCAACTAAGTTGTGATGTGGCTGCCTCTCAAGCAGAGTCCTAGAGATGTGGGCAGAGAGCAAGAGCCCTTGAGAAGTGTGTGCTAGAGTTTGTATTCTTTTATGAACTACATCTGTCCCAAGTATGAGAGGGCCAACAAATAAGCATAGAAGACCCCATCACATTCCAGCAGTGATGTCTGATGAGAGCCTATTGCACTGGGCCAGCAGCAGGGGCACCTGCCAGCCAGTCTCGGTAGACCTGACCTATGGACTTCACCAGCGCCCACGTGGACAGAGAGCACCACTGAGGGCAAAAGGCACACCCAAACGAGATCTCTGTACATATCCTGCTTCTCCAGAGGACACATAGAGTAACTACAAACAATAAAATGGAGCCTGAGGAAAAACACCAAGAACAAGAGAAGGGGCATCATCCCCAGACTCACATAATTTGCGGGGCCCTGAAAAGATTTTCTGCAAGAATCAGAAGAAAAAAAAAAAGTTTGGAAAGCTTTACCTCCTCAGAAAAGTACAAAGTAACTGGCCTTTTTGAAACAGATTTGGAAAAGCGTAGGATGGACTGAGATGGAAAGACAATGGAATGAAGGGAAATGGAGGTGGGTGCGATTAAACTCAAATAATGGAATTAAAATAGATAATGCAGACAATAAAGAATTGGCAATGTGGGAAGCCGGGATGGCTCGGTGGGTTAAGCGCTCACTTTGCAGCGCCGGGGACCGGGGATTGAGTCCCGGCCCCGGCCCGTGCGGAACCATGTGCTGAGCTGGGAGCTCCCCCAGTTCGGTTCTCTCTCTGTCTCTGTCTCTCTCTCCCTCTCTCTGTCAAAAATAAATAAATATTAAAAAAAAAAAAAAAAAAAAAAGAATTGGCAATGTGGTGTCAGCTTTCCTGAGGGCAGGTTAACAACATGTACTCATATCCTTAAATATGCACATGGCCTTTTTACCCAGAAGTTCTACTCCTAAAAAAAAATTAATCCAAGGAAATAATAGTACAAATTTGCAAAGGTATATATACAAGATGTTAATGAAGGCTTTTTATAATAGGAAAATTAGTGTCTACTAACAAGGAATTGCTTAAATAAATTAGAGCATTGATATATCATAATATTAAAATTAGTAAGAAGCATAATGATATCAACATTTATTTAGCACAGAACACGTGCTATAATAGTAAAAAAATAAAGCAGGTTACAAAATATAAGAATACATAAAGTAAAATCTTAGTTTTGGTTTTAAAAAAAGTATATGTGTGGGAAGCTTACAGAAGTCTAGAAAGATTGTATTATTAATGCTTGCAGCATAAAAAAAAGACCCTAAAATTTAAGGACTTAAAACAACAACCATTTCTTTAGCTCATGATTTTGCAGGGTAACAATTTGGGTTGGGTTCAGTTGGGCAGTTATTCTGGCCTTGGGCTCCCTCCTGCATCTGAGGTCAGCAGCCTATTAGCTGTAAACTGGCTGTTCTAAGCTTGTCTCAGCTGGATGGTTCACCTCTGCTCTTCCTGGTCTCTTATTCCCAAGGAAACTAGCCCGGGTTTGATCACATGTACTTACTTCCCAGGGTTCTGAGAGCAAGAGTAAATCCTAAGGTGAGAGCTGGCATGTTACCGCTGCCACATTCTGTTGGCCAAACTATTAATAAATCACAAGGCTAGTTCAGATTTAAGGGGAAGGACAATAGACTCCACCTGTTTATATAAGAAGCTGCCAGGTCACATTGCAAAGGAATGTGGGCATACTATCCACCATAAGGATATACTGAAGTGTTAGTCATGCATATTTAGGACATGGAATTACAGGTCATTTTTACTTTATTTTTTGTATTTTTCCATACTAGCAGCATTTTTTTTTACAATGAGCATGTATTACTTTTGTTACCAAAATCAAGTTGCTATTTTCATATTAAAATTTTACTAAGGGGAAGCCGGGATTGCTCAGTGGGTTAGCCGGGGACCAAGGATCGAATCCCGGTCCCGACCCATGAGGGACCATGTGCTGAACTGGGGGTTCCCGCAGTTCAGTTCTCTCTCTGTCTCTGTATCTCTCTCTCTCTCTCTCGCTCCCTCTCTGTCAAAAATAAATAAATAAATAAATAAATATATTAAAAAAGAAATTTTACTAGTTTTTTATGGCATTGAAAAATGGTTATGATATAAATTTTAGTAAAAGAGCATGATAGAAATTATAAGTATATACACAATATATTCTAAAATTTAAAATGCACAGTGAAATTCTAGAAGGAATTATCAAAATGTGAACAATGGTACCATTGGGTGTGAGGTTGTTGGTATTTTTATATTTTACTACACTTTCTAAAATTTCTATAATTAAAAAAAATTACTTTATTAATTAGAAAAGAAAGCATAAAACTGAAAATTAAGGACTTTTTAAATATGACATTTAGGGGAAGCCGGATGGCTCAGTGGGTTGAGCGCTCACTTTGCAGCGCTGGGGACCGGGGATCGAATCCCGGCCCTGGCCCGTGCAGAACCATGTGCTGAACTGGGAGCTCCCCCAGTTCAGTTCTCTCTCTGTCTCTGTATCTCTGTATCTCTCTCTCTCTCTGTGAAAAATAAAAATAAATAAATATTAAATATGACATTTAAAAGAAGACTAAACATTAAAGTCTAAAAGACAACCTGTAACCAACAGTAATAGTGAGCCACACACTTAGAATGACTATGATTAACTCAGTTCTCTGCACCTGAAATCTAATGATAGGAACATCATTTTTGCTGAAAAACAATGATGAACTTGTTTGTCTACTTATATAGAACCACTCAGAAAAATGTCAGTAACATGGATTTGAGGAAAATTACAGTGCAAGTTTTATCCATGTCCTCCAAAAAATTTTAGTTAAAACCCTGTTTTGGAGTTGTTGGGTGCTGGCTAGATAATATTAAAACTTCTGCTTTATTGGTTTCTTAAATGTATGTTCAAAGATTCTGACTCTACATACATGAGTGATTGAATGATTCCCTCTAAGCTCCAACAGCGAGACCAGACAAGTACAAGGAAGAGAGGTTCCTAGGGCACAAAATTCAAGGAGACACTCCTAGTTCAGGTCGGCCTGCACTTGCATGACCCTGGGAGTGAATGCTCTCTTAAATGTTGCACCTGAGCATCTCTCTTGCCTTACCCCAGTTCTGGCCCTACCTTAGGCTGGTCTCACTCTTCTTTTCCAGAATAGAAATACTCCCATGTATGTCTCTCAAGTAAGTGGTACTAACAGTGTCTTAGCCCAGGTTCCTAGAAAAAAGGAGCTTGAAGCTAAGGGCTTGTGTGTGGCTACTTTACCAAAGAATGCAGGCCCAAGAAGCAGGAAGAAGGCTCCAGAGCAGTGAAGCAGGGAAGGAGAAGGAGCCAATGTGAAGAGAATTTATCAGGCTGGCCACCACTAAGTACAACTGATAACACTGTGAGATGGTGTCCCTAAGAAACCACATAAATGGCATCTCAGCACCATCTTGGGAAAGGAAGGGTGGAAAAGGAAAGAATTTATCCAAAGGTTCCCATCTGTCATTGGAATTAACATGAGGCACTAATTTCCCCACACTGCCAGGGTACACTTGAGCACTACTATTCTTAGATCCAGATAAGAAGTACCTCTGCCCTGGTGTAATGCTTTAGATTTGCCCTATACACTACAATCTCTGCATATCACACACACTCACATATGCGTACAATTAGAGAGCATGTCTGCCATTGGAATCCTACCATCAGCACTGGCACAGTACAACCTCTAACCCTAAATAGCTCCTCCTGTTTAGGACCCAGGGGAATACTTCTTCACATGGCTTGCCCTACATGTATCCTCAAAGCTGAAGGCAACTGTGTTAAATGTCATGAACATTTGTCAGCAGTTTCACTGCAGACATTGGAGGCTAATACCTTGCTGGATTTCAGGACAGATTTGAGCAGCAAAAGTGCTGAAATTAGAAACAAGATAAATTTGTTAACTTGTCAAGTACTTCTCAGAGAGCGGAAAGGCAATAGATTTTTCCATAGTAAAGTATTTCCCAATAGTGCCAAGCCTTCTTGTTTTTCTTTGTGTTCCAATACATGGTTCTGGAGAAACTGATAAATAAATGTTATATTTATGACAGTTGCATATGATGGCAGAGGGATATTTTACAACATTAAACAGGTGTATATTACTCTTACGTTGGACTGTCTCTCAGATCCAAACCACCTTCTATATTTTGCTTTGTGAGGCAGTTACGTACTGGGTCTCTGCAAACTACTTTTCTACTTCCCACCAATAGGGAGTGCTACAGGGAAGCTGCAACCCCAGAGAAGGACCAGACTTCCCCCTGCTTCCATTTTGCTGGGTGCTGCTGTCAGTGTCACCTCCACAATAACCTTCAGCTTGGCACTGACAGCGGGTTCATGTTCAGCTTTTCTAGAGGTCCCAGAACCAGCGTCGTGACATGCACTAGCCAGGTAACTTTCCCTATTCCAAAGTTTCTGGCCCAGTTCTGCAGTGCCCTCCTCCGAGCTTCCAGTTTCTTCTGCATTCTCTCAGGTGCAGACGTGGTAGCTTCTGTGGCTAGCATCTTCCTGTTATCTTCATGACCCCTTTTCAGTTTTTTAGTCCTCTGATACCCAATTCCTTAATTGTTTTTGGTTAAAACAACTGGTGTTATTTTTGTTTTCCTAGCTGGCGCTGACTGATAGAACTGGTCTGAATGCAGTAAGCATAAAGCAGAACTAGTAATATAGATGCAACTAGATGGACATAGAGTGCTGGAACGTGAATACTTTATTTTTATCAACTTACTTAATAAGATTGACCGAAACTTCAGAAAAATTTAAAGTACAAGTTTATTTAAATACCTTGGGTTCCAATTTTTTATATTAATGAATTATGACTTGTATTGGGCCTTTTCTTTCAGTAATATTGAGTATTTTAGAAGAAAATATTTCTACAACAACATATTAGGACTCAAGAGAGAGAGAGGGAGAGAATTATTGATTTATCTCAAGAAATTGGCTGATGAAATTGTGGAGGCTGGTGAGTCTAAAATATATAGAACAGGCCCGCAAGACGGGAAATTCTTGGGCAGAAATTTATGCTGCTGTCTTAAGGAAAAACTTCTTCCTGTTTTGGAAACATCAGTTCTTGCTCTTACAGCCTTTCAACTGATTAGACCAGACCCACTCACATTATTAAGGGTAATCTCGTATACTTAAAGACAACTGATTGTAAATGTTAAGCACATCTACAAAATATTTTCATAGGAATACCTGCATTAGTGTGATTGAATAACTAGGTAATATTGTCTAACTTGCTTGCCACATAAAACAATCATTTTTATGTAAAGAATGTAAAATATATAAAATAATTTTTGTCAAATATAAAAACTACAGAATATATTATTTTTAAAATTTCACTTTAATTTATGTTTTTATAAATATATTCAAAATTTGTGTATCTTGAATACTGTTATATTTAATTTAGAAATGAAAAACATACAAATAAGTCCCATGGATGTAATGTACAGCATGGTGAATATAGTTAATAATACTGTATTGTATATTTGAACATTCCCAAAAGAATGGATCTTCAAAGTTCTCATCTCAAGAAAGAAAAAATATTTCCATAACTATGTATGGTGACATATGTTAATTAGAATTATTGTGGAGATCATTTCTCAATATATACAAATATCAAATTTTTATGTTGTACATCTGAAACCAATGTAATGTTATATGCCAATTATATCTCAATAAGTAAATCACACAAACAAAAGAAATAAAAAACACTAAAGTGGTACTCAAAAACTTAAAAAAACAACAACAACCTTCCTCCACCAAAATGTTAACATTGCCTTCTGCTCTCATAAGTCTACCCCTAGCATAGGCATGTCCCAGGGCAAGAGTATAAATGAAAATGTTAACATTGCTTTCTGCTCTCACAGGTCTACCCCTAGCATAGGCATGTCTCAGGGCAAGAGTATAAATGAAGTCTACTCATATTTGAATTTTTTTTTTTTAAGTTTTATTTTATTTATTTATTTATTTATTTATTTATTTATTTTTGACAGAGAGAGAGAGAGAGAGAGACAGACAGACAGACAGAGAAAGAGAGAACTGAACTGGGGGAACTCCCTAGTTCAGCACATGGGTCCACACGGGCCGGGATTTGATCCTCGGTCCCCTGCGCTGCAAAGTGAGCCACTGAGCCATCCGGCTTCCCCATGAATTTTTTAACTAATAATTAAAATCTCCATTTGTTCAAAATGTGAAGTGGCAGAAATTTCATCTATTTGTTCAAGTTGAGTATTTGATGAGAATAATTTTCTTGCTCATTATCACTGTTTTTGATGAGTAAACACTTGTTAAATATAAAGTTTTTAATGTAATGCCTTGCTTGCTAAATTTAGCCATACCCACCTGAAGGCTGCTCATTTTTTTTTCATTTTCAGGTTTTGAAAATTTAAGCAAACCACCCATTTCCAATATGGAAACTTTTTTTTTTTTTTAAGATTTATTTTATTGTGTGTGTGTGGATTTGTTTGTTTGTTTGTTTTGTTTTGTTTTTTACAGAGACAGAGAGAAGGGGAAGGGCCCAGAGCAGTCTCCATAGTTATACATCATCAGTTTTCAACATGGTTTCCTTCCACACAGGTAGGCAGGGGGCCCACACAGGGCAGGAACTGGGCTGGGGCCTTCTGTATGGGAGGCACACCCCCTAAAGCCAGGGGCCCAAGAGGGACCCTGAATGGGAAGCACACCCCAATTCAGCATATGGACCCAAACAGGCCAGGGCCAGGATTCAATCCTTGGTCCCCAGGGCTGCAAAGCGAGTGTTTAACCCACTAAGCCAGTCCAGCTTCCCCTGGAAAATCTTGACTACCTTTGCTAAGCATGCTTTGATTTGGCAATGTCCCTTAAATATGTTGCAACCTGAGTATAAAAAATGTTTATGACTGTTGATATTTTATTTCAAATTGCTTTATTAAAAAATTCATAACAACTTACTAACAAATACTTAATTCATTTATTTTTTTGGCTAATTTCACAGGCCAAATTGATGGCAGTCCAAAACTATCTTGTTTTTGTTTTAGTTATTACTGAGATGAAAGTTTCCCATGTGTGTACTTGAACTAACACTATAAATCATGAGGCATAAAATTATTTATAGTTCCTAACCAAGTAATTCTACTTGTTAATGTATTCTAAAAAAATAAACCAAATAGGTATAAAAATTTTTTTTTCTGTAGTTGTAAAAAAATTACTGGAAAATTGAAACCAATGTTCAATCCTTGGGGACTTATTGTTTAATTATAATAAATGTATTTTTCAACTTTAGGTGGCCTAGCTGAACCCAAACCCTACAACTAAGGAATCAGAAGAAGCCACCCTGAGACTGGTAGGAGGGACAGAGATGTGGGATGGGCTGGTCCCACACCTGTGTGTGACCATTAAAAATCAGGAACAATATCTCAACAGAATATCAAAGTGTGAATTCTCTCCCTATTACTTTTGATCTTGGATAAGTTACTTAATCTTCTCTTTTCAGTTTTACTATTCTGTTCAATAATGGTTTAAAAATATATATATATGTGTGTGTGTGTGTGTGCGTGCGTGTGTGTGTGTATATATGTATGTATGTGTATATATTCCCAGACTCCTAGGGAAAAAAAAAATACTAATTATTCTGTAGCCATCAACATATGAGCATGTAGCTTCCATGATCAGCTTTCAACGCATTTAATCAATCAAGAACAACTTGCCTCAGAGAACACACGTCCCCTAGCCAAACAATCAGTGCCAGCACTTCATTTTTGAAAGCCAGGCAGTCAGCAACACCCCCACACCACATGATGCTATAGAAAAAGGATTTTGCCCTCAAGTTTAGGAAAGGCTACATATTTTATTTTCTTTTTAGGAGTTCATGGTGCCTCTAAGTCCAGCTCCCTAGGAAACAGACTGCAATGGAGATTTGTGTGCAGGTGGTTCACTGCGGAGTGCTTTTGGAAACTCCACCTGCAAGGGAGTGAGGGAAGCAAGACTGACAGAAGTTTCAAGGTGATAAAGTGGCCAGAAAGCCCCCAGCTGATTGCACAGGGAGCTGTGGAGCTGGGATAGCCATTCAGAGTTGTGCTGCATTGAGGCACAAGGGGTCAAGCTTCTCTAGGCATTGCACGCAGGTTGTGCCAGGGATGAGGGGTGTAACCACTGAGCAATTCAGCTCTCTTCAGCCAGGGCATCTCCCAGGGAGAGATGGAGTTGTGAGCAGTCAGCAACCAGCTCCTCTGATCCCTCAGCTGGGAGAATGAGTAGTACTTCAGTTCTGGAAGGGTTGGGTGGTACACCAAAGTACCGCTACAGCTCAGCTGTTCCCACAGGAGTTCTCTGATACCAACTAGGTGTCCTACAATTCAATTCAATTCTGATACTAACTACCCAGAGTTAGCTCCAACCCCCCTAGGTTAAAAGTAAAGTCCTTTCCAAGACTGCCTCCATTTCAGATATAGGCTGCAAGTCTCGGGGACCACTGCACTTCTGACTGACCAGCTGTAAAATTGGGGGTTGCCACAATCCCTTCAGTTTCAATAATTTAGTAGAATGAATCACAGAACTAATTAAAAGTGCTGTACTTATGATTATGGTTTTATTACAAAGAATACAACTCAGGAATAGTCCAATGAAAGAGACACGTAAGGCAAGGTCAAGGGGAGCCCCAGCGCTTCCATGCCCTCTTGTTATGAAATCTGGGAGTATCATTCTTCTGGCACATCAGTGTGTTCACCACCCAGGAAACTCCACCCAGCCTCTCAGTCCAGAGTTGTTGTTTTGGATTTGTTTGCTTGTTTAAAATCAGGGTTTCATTATAGAAGCATGATGGTTAAATCATTGGTCATATAATTAAACTTAATATCCAGCCCTCCTCCTTTCTTTGGAGGTTGGATAGCCAAAATTTCTAACTCTTTAATTACCTGTTTGGTCTTTCTGATGGTAGTCAACTCCCATTCTGAGGTTTTATAGGCACACACTTCCCACCAATATTATTTCACTAGCATAACAAAGACACTCCTATCACTGATGAAATTTTGAAGGTTTTTATGAAGCTCTGAAGGACAAAGACCAGATATTCTTTATTATAGCACAGCTCAGTAGCATATTAACAGTTCTGGGATACTCTGCAGTTAAAAAAATGATTTAACTTTGCTTAATCTGATACTTCCTAAATTTACTTGGCTATGAAGCCCCATTTTATGGATGCTACATCCCTCCCCATCACTGTCCACCCATCCCCCCAGTCTCCATTCCCTCCACCCCCACTCTCATCACAACAGCCATGAGAAACATACTTTGGACAACACCACTCAAACCCTGATTTCTCTAAGCTCCGCTGCTGTACTGCCAAATGCTTGACGGCAGGGCCAACTGTTAATACATAATTTGTAGGGCCTAGTCCAAATCTAAAGTGTGGAGTTCCTTGTTCATAAATTAAGAGCAGCAGCCATAAAGTTAAAGCCAATGATGGAGCCCTCAAACACAGGCTCCTGTGTGACTGCACACGTCCATGAAGCTGGCCCTACTTGACGGACTCTCCCACACTGTGTTTTCAATGAATGGCATCATTGAATCCAGTGTCCCTGGTTATCATTCTTGACTTTTCCTCTCCCTCATACCCAATAAATCACCAAGTCTTGAATTCTTCCACTTAAATATCTCTCCAACTTGTCCACACTTCTTTCTCCCCACTGCCAACCTACCCAATTCAGGCTGTCATCACCCTTTACCTAGAAACCCTTCCAGCACTCATGCTGCCTCCTATCTCACTCCTCTACAAAGGAGGCCAAGATAATCCTTCTGATAATCCTTCAAGATAATCCAAATGATCCTCCCCCACCTTCCCTACTGACAACACTTCAATGACACCCTTCCTTTTGGAGTAAAGTTCCAACACCATAACATGGCTGATAAGGCCCTTTCAGATGTGGTCCTTGCTTACATTTCAAGTCTCAACTCATTACAACTCTTTCTGTCCTGCTGGCCATTCTTTCTCCTCTGTCCTTGTGTGTTATAAGATAGAATCTTCAGGCCTAGAGCCAGACTTTGTAAAGTCCCAGGACAGGTCACACAGATAGGCTTCATGAAAAACAATGTGAACAGCTATAGAGCTGGGCCTCATTCCTGTGGGGCACAGGGCATGAGCTGTCTCTAAAGCTGAGTCCCCTCTCCCAGGGGGCCATGTGGTGGGGCAGGCAATACAGTAATGGCTAAAAGCTGGGCTCTTGGGACCAGACTGCCAAGAGACTTAACGCTTTTCTGTCTCAGTTTCTTCATCTGTAAAGATGAGAATAATAAATTACCTACCTACCTTACATTAAGGATTAAATGGTTAATATATGTAAAACACTTAAGACATTTGCTGGCAAGCAGTAAGCAGTATATGAGCATTATTCACACAGCTCAAAGCCATTTCTACTTCTTTCTCCTGTCGTCCAATTACCCACTACCCTTTCTTGTGCTCATGGCTTCTGCTAATTGATGGATTTGGCTTCCACTCCCTCATGGCATCTGCATATTGTTTTCTCTCTGTGTGCATTTAGCTTCCACTACAATTTGCCAACTGCTTAGCTATCTTTTGAAACTTCCCAAACTCCCCGAGAGTGAGAATCTGATTGGTCCAGGAAATCACTACTGTTCCTCTGGGACAACCTGCTGCAGCAAGCTAAGGCAGGAGCACCATTGGGGCCAGCTCCCCTCTGTGGGGGTTCAGGGAAGGAACCTCTCAGAAGGGCCTGCGCAGAGGTCTAGCATTCCAGGCAGGGATCTGTCAGTTGACCTGTCAGGCTTGAAGCTCTGTGCTATCCCTGGCATTAGTACCTCATCCCCTACAGCTAATTTTTATCCTTCTCTACTGTTTGTTTGTTTGTTTGTTTTTCTAGTTGTCTTCAGATATTTGTATTGAAAAGCATGCCTTTTCTCCTCCTCCTCCTCCTCGTCCTCCTCCTTCTTTGTCTTTTGGTATTTTAAATCACTTTACTTCTATGAAACTGCCTGCATTTTGGGATAAAAAAATTCTAGAAATAGTTTTAGTTATGTAAGAAATTTTCAACTTAAATAGGAAAGTATATCCAAATTACTTCTAACTATAGTTCTTTCTGCATTTTCCATATTTTTTAAATAACGATTTTATTTGGTAATATGCACTAAACAAGTAATTATGAAAAAGTCAGACAATTCCATATACCCCTAAAAATCTCATAGAAAATGCTGTGCTGGCATTTTATCTATCTTAGGTGCAGCTGCAGTAACAGAATGTACATATGTTTCTTTTTCTTTATATCATACGATAAAGTAAAATTCAGGATTTATTAAAATGCATATGCTAAATTTAAAAATATGCAGATATGCTATATAAAACATAGAATAGAAATGATTTGTATAATGCAATGTATGTCCTTGCCAGTTCATAAATTCATTCCAGATCTAAAAACACAAGAATAATTTAAAAGCATATTTAGCACTCTGTTGTGTTTTGTTTTGTTTTTTTTTACTTTTCCACCCAAAATCTTATTATGAAAAATTTCAACAATATGGAATAGTTGAAAGGATTGTCCAGTAATCACCCATATGTACATGATTCATATATCCATTCTCCTGCTGATGGACACTTGGACCATTTCCAGTGTTTGACTATTATGGGTAAAACTGCTATAAATATCCTAGTACAATTCTCTTTGTAGACATAGGATTTTATTTTGTTCTCATAATGTTGCTTTTGATGAACAGAAGTTTTTAATTTTGATGAAGTCTCATTTGTCAACTTTTAGGGTTTTTTTGCCTACCCCAATTCCATGAATATATTATCCATTTTCTAGAAGTATTATAGTTTGTGCCTTTCACATTTAGACCTATGATCTAATTTTAGATTAATTTTTGAATATGTTATACAGCAGAGCATGTTATTAGGGTCTTTTTAATTCCATGTAAACATTAAATTGTTCCAACACCATTTCATGGACAAAATGTCATTTTCCCATTGATGATTTTTTTATAAATCAAGTAACTATATATGAATGGGTTTACTTCCAGATTCTCTATTCTATTCCATTGATCTGTCTGTCCTTATGTCAATAGCACACTGTCTTTTTTTTTTTTTTAAGTTTGTTGTTGTTTTTAATTTTTATTTATTTATTTATTTTGACAGAGGAGAGAGAGAGAGAGAGAGAGAGAGAGAGAGAGAGAGAGAGAGAGAGAGAGATACAGAGACAGAGAGAGAACTGAACCAGGGGAGCTTCCAGCTCAGCACATGGTTCCGCACGGGCTGGGGCCGGGATTCGATCCACAGTCCCCGGGGCTGCAAAGTGAGCGCCTAACCCACTGAGCCACCCCGGCTTCCCCGCACACTGTCTTAATTACTCTTTTAGACTAAGTTTTATATTAATTCTTCATGTCCAGTAAGTTAGTCCTTCAAATCCATTCTTATTCAGGACAGACTATTATAGATCTTTTGCTTTTTTCATATAAACTTTTAAATCAGCTTGTGAATTTCTATACCAAGCCTGCAGAGAGTTTTATGGACTTACATTGTTTCACAGATCCCACTACTTGGAGGATATTGGAGGCAGTGGGGGCAAGAGAAGATATCATGTCAATCCAGCAGAGTCTCACTAGATGAAAACTTGAGAGGCTAGGAATCAAGTGAGGAGCTGTACGTGAGATTAGCTACAGATCTGAGAAAGGAACACCCAAACTGAAACCCAAAGGCAGTGGTATGCTGGCTGGTAAACAGACTCTGAACACCCTCAAAAATCCCTGTTTTGTAGTATGTGCCAATTTCCATAGTGCAAATCCTCCTACTCTACTAGACCTCAGCTATCAACATCACTGAACCACAAGTTGTAAAGAGAAGCATACAATGCTGAGTTAGTATAAGCTGGATCCACCACATTCCTAGGCAAACACTAGATGTGAATGAATGAATTTTACTTTACTCTAGAATGAATAAAGAGGACCCTGTGAAAAAAATGCCTCAGGAATGAGGAAGGAGAAGAACAGTAATAGTAGCTACAAAGGACAAAGCATTTACACTATATTCTAAGCATTTTATACTTTACAAGGAGCATCTCATTGAATCCTCAAGGTACCTCTGTGAAGTAGGCAGCATTATCATAATTTTAAGACAATAATCTGAAGTTTTAGGAGGTGAAGTGATTTGCCCTGCTCAGGCAACTCTTAAGTGGCTCTTTAGACTAACGAACTCCAAAGCATGTACACTTCAACTCTATGTGAGAGCACGTAAACCTACACTAAATGCCCTGATATCTTGACTCATGATATTATGAGAAACCATTCATCTTTTTATAAATTGTTGTCATTTCCACTTTTTTTTTTCTTTTGAATTAATGAAAGATTTATATTTAGGAACCTTTTTTTTTGAAAGATTTATTTTATTGTTTCTGACAGAGGCAGAGAGAAGGGGAGGGCCCAGAGCAGTCTCCATAGCTGTACATCATCAGTTTTCAACATAGTTTCATTCTACACAGGTGGGCAGGGGCCTCCCCCTTGAGCCAGGGGCTGAACCGGGGAACAAGAACTGAACTGGGGGCTTCCTGCATGGGAAGCACACCCCAGTTCAGCATGTGGGTCTGCATGGGCCCCGGCCAGGATTCGATTTTTGGTCCCCGGGGCTACAAAGCAAGCACTTAACTTGCTGAGCCATCTTGGCTTCCCAAGCTTTAGGAACTTTTAATTGCTCTTTCCTAATTTAGAATGACAGAAGCCTCTGGTATGTGTGTTGGCAAATAGAGTGTTGGAAGTGGAAGTGAAACTAGGGTCTTTGAATTCCTCTTCAAGATTCCAAAATGTGATGAATAGAGACCTGAATTTAGAACTGATAGTCCCCAATAAAAGCACCTAACACCTATCAGTCTTCTAGTATTCTAAATTCATTCCAGAACGTCTTTCTCTTTGCTATTTGTCATCAGTGTTAACAGCCATATGGATAAGTCATTCAACACTCTAGCTTTATGGTAGTTTGATATATCCAATGACCTTTATTCCACAACTACCTTCTCCCTCAGGCACACCTAGGGACCTTTGCTCATCTGTGTGCTCCACCCCTGATGTATTGAATCCCATTAAATTGCTCATGAACCACAATCCTTTTGCTTTCCCACATCTTACTTCCCCATTTGGGTTTTGATCTAGTCAAGCCCACCTGGGATTGCCTCCTGTATTTTCCCCTAACTTCCATACCTTTCTGTCTTCTTTCTTTACTCACTATAAACCCCAGATTGTATCAGTTCAATCATTCCCTCATCAATAATCTCACCACCTTTGTCCCTTTGCCTCCATCTCCCAGGTTTTATCCATTAACCCTCTGGACCCCTGAACTCAAGTTCTTGAGGATTGCTAAGAAAATCATGCCAGAAGGTTTTCCAACCTCAACTTATTCTTCCTCACAGCCTGAAAGTCCTTTGATGAATGCTTTGTCAGATTACTTTTCCATTCCTCATGGCAGCTATTTCCAAGGTCTACCATTTTCCTTGACTCCCCTATTCAAGACTGCTCCTGAGCCTCAGAAGAGGGCACTGACCACATTTCACAGGTATATTCAGTTGGAAGTACTCCAAATTCTTGGGTATCGGGGAACTGCAGGGCCTACAGTCCATAAGCCTTTTTTGCAGGAACTTTGGTGTCTTCTTATTAAAGTTCCCATATTTCCTCTGAATTCTCTAAAAGTCCTAGTGGGGTTGGGGAAGCTGGGATGGCTCAGCAGGTTAAGCGCTTGCTTTGCAGCCCCGGAGTCCAAGGATCGAATCCTGGCTCTGGCCCAGGTGGACCCATATATTGAACTGGGGTGTGCCCCCAGCTCAGTTCTTGCCGGGACCTATGTGGGAGGCTCCCGGTCTAGTTCCTGCCCTATATAGCCCTGCGCCCACTTGTGGAGTGATACTATATGGAAAACTAATGCTGTCAACTATGGAGACTGCTCTGGGCCCTCCCCTTTCTCTCTGTCTCTCTGTCTGTCTGTCTCTCTCTGTGTCAAAAAATAATAAAAATAAATCTTTAAAAGTTCTAGGATTTTCACAGCCCAAAGAGGATGGGTCTACCTATCATACCCAAGTAGAGATGAATAGGACATGTTTTCATGATGTCCTCTGGCATACATATTATTGATACTTAACCCTATATGATCCAACTTATTGAATCATGATCCACTGCAATCAGTTCTCTTAGTGACCCTGCAGGGGCTGTCTCAAGGCTTCAAGAGAGGACAATCTTTTTTTTTTAAGATTTATTTTTATTGTTTTTTGACAGAGAGACAGACAGACAGAGAGAAAGTGGAGGGCCCAGAGCAATCTCCATAGTTGACAGCATTAGTTTTCCATACAGTTTCACTCCACAGGTGGGCACGGGGCTGTGCAGGGCAGGAACTAGGCCGGGAGCCTCCTGCATAGGCCCCAGCAAGAACTGAACTGGGAGCACACCCCAGTTCAGTATATGGGTCCACATGGGCCAGGACCGGGATTCGATTCTCAGGCTCCAGGGCTGCAAAGTGAGCATTTTACCCACTGAGCTGTCCCAGCTTCCCCCTTAGGACAATCTTTCTCACATAGTATTAATCTTCTTCAAGCCTCCCTCACACTGAGGTTCTCAATGTTACAGACCTAGATCAGAGAAAACATTTTTTTTTTTATTGTTAAATTTAATGGGGTGACGTTGGTTGGTAACAATTAGATAGTTTCCCAATGTACAAGCCCACATCACATCACACATGCATCGCATTACGTGCCCACCTCCCAGAATCAGGTCCCCCTCCACCACCATATATCTGGTGCCCTCTCCCACCTCCCCCCACAACTCTCCCTCCCCACTTCTCCCCCTTTTCCAGGTAACCACCAAACTATTGAGTGTGTCCATAATGCTGGTGCCCTCTCCCACCTCCCCTCCCTCTCTCTTTCCCACCTCCTCCCCTTCCCTCAGGCAATCACCAAGTTATTGAGTGTGTCCATAGGTCTCTGTGTCTTTGTTACTATCAGTTTTATATTCCACCTATAAGTGAGGTCATATGTTTCCGGATTCTTTTCGTTTGACTTATTTCGCTTAATAAGATGGTCTCTAGGTCCATCCATGTTGCCAGAAATGACTGTATTTATCATTTCTTATCGCTGAGTAGTATTCCATTGTGTAAATGTACCACATCTTCTTTATCCAGTCATCTATCGAAGGGCATTTTGGTTGTTTCCATGTCCTGGCCACTGTGAACAGTGCTGCGATGAACATGCGGGTACAAACATCTTTAAAGATTAAGGTTTTCAGGTTTTATGGGTAGATGCCCAGTAGAGGGATGGCTGGGTCATATGGTAATTCCATTCGTAATTTTTTGAGGAATCTCCATACAGCCTTCCACAGTGGAGAAAACATTTTTTTCCCTAAACTGTACGCTCCTAAACCTTTGATTCAGCCTTGACTAAAATTATAGTTGTACCAGAGATGACATGTTTTGATAATAGGAACCTTGGGCAGATGAGACAAAGATATCTTAAGTTTACAAAACTCTGAGCTGGCCATTGCAGCTTGTTATAAAGATCAAAGAAGGACACTATTAACCAATTAGATATTTTGAAGATACTAAAAATATAAATATTATCCATGTTGGAGTGAAGGTCCCTCTTGATAGATTTGTGTTTCATATGATAAAATTGATTCCTAGCCAGTTTGCATTTAAGAAATTTGCCAGTTACATCTTAATTTTTAACTACAATGGTTTATTGTTATATTTCCCTTCATTTTGAGATAGTGATGCTTGTTTTACTTGTTTTGAGAAATTTTATTTTCTCATTGTTTGTTACAGGGATTTTCATTGGAACTTACTTATCACCATTGTGCCTGACCTAATTGTGATCAATTCAATGAGTATAAAGAAACTGTCAGATATGCTTGGAGTTAGGAAAAATACCTCTATTTTCTTCTTGTCATGGGCTATGATCATAAAATAAAAGGTGATTATATCAGAATCTTATTTTTTTTCAAGTACAACAATCATGAAGAAGTTGCCATGGCTGTAAAAACGTTTTAAAAATTCAATGCATTAACTTAGCTGAATACTTAACAGTGCAAACCAGCAGCTACCTCTCCAGTCCAGGGGCACTGTCTCAGGCATCTACCACAGAGTTAGCTATTCTCTCCCCAGGGTCCATCTCAGGATGAGTACTCGTATTTCTATTTCTAATTTAATTTTTTTTTTTTTGCATTTATGCTTCATTGGTTATGTGGGATTTTTAAAATTATTATTACATAAATAGTATATGCACATTGTAATCCATCAAATACCACATGGAGGTGGCTGTGGTTTTTATGTTCCCAGTCTCTTTTTACCCCTGAGATAACTACTGTTGATATGAGCAGGTTGGTTTGTATCATTCAGTGATTGTTATCATACCTACACAATTATGTGCAAACATATGGTGTCAGTTAGTAAGCCTTTGTCTCTCAGCTCCTGTTTTGTGATGCTAGAATTGTAACTGCAAATCACATTTCTCCTTTGCTCTCTGGCTTCCTGTTAGGATCCTTGTTTGCTTCTGGTTTGGTAATGGATTCCTTGCTTTCCCTTGCATACTTCCCTCTTCATGAATGGCACTATCTATTCTGCTATCTAAACCAGAGATCTGGTATAGTAATGTGAGACAGTATAACTACAAAACAGAAAAGCCATTCAATAAGTAAAAAGATGTATTATATACTTAAGGATAATTTAGTGGAAGGCAATTATAAGATGTAAAACCAAGTCTCAAAGAAGTCACTCTCCTAAAACTATCTCCCAAGTTTACCTGAATTGTTTTTCTTGGATTTTATCTAGAGCTAACCTTTGAACAATGTGGATTGAACTGTGCGGGTCCACTTATACATGAATTATTTTTCATAAATATAGTGTCTTTCTAACCAAGAATTTCACATCCAGAGATTCAACCATCTGTGGCTTAAGAACAATATTTTCATATTCCCAAATGTGGATCCCCAACTGACAATTCCCAACTGCGATTCGCAACCGCAGAGTCCCAACTGTAGATGGGAAAAACTGTTTTCAATCTATGGTTGGTTGAATCTGCACATGCGAAGGGCAAACTGCATAGTTAAAAGTTATACACAGGGGAAGCCGGATGGCTCAGTGGGTTAAGCGCTCACTTTGCAGCGCCAGGGACCAGGGATCGAGTCCCGGCCCCGGCCCGTGCGGAACCATATGCTGAGCTGGGAGCTCCTCCAGTTCAGTTCTCTCTCTGTCTCTGTATCTCTCTCTCTCTCTCTGTCAAAAAACAATAAAAAAATAAATAAATAAATAAATAAATAAATTAATTAATTAATTAAAAAAAAAAAGTTATGCACAAATTTTGACCTCACAGGGCTCAGCACCCCTGCGCTATTCAAGGATCAACTGTATTTCCTTAGTGAGCTACATATTTCTGCTCATATATGGCTCACTAAAGCTACTATATCTCTGATCCACTGTGACCTTTTAAGGCAATCCCACAACAGCATTTCTCTGAGGTCCTCAAATATCCTAGTTCATACCAAGATTCAGATTGCCACAATTTAGCTGGATCAAGTGGTACGAACATGTCTGCCCATGTCCTATACCTTAGCTGGATCTGTAGATGGGAATAGATTCTCTTTAAAAGGGTTGTGAGAAAGCTAAACTGTATGTTAAGTATCTGTCCTTAACTTTTAACTCTTCACAAACCCTCACATCTAAAAATTAATGATTATGTTCTGTCAGTTCTACCTATCTCACAAATCTAACCACTTCTCTTCATTTCCCTCTCACACTGTTCTAGTTAAGGCTGTTCTTTCCTAGATCCTTCCAATGTGTCCTTGCATTCAGTCTTTTTATTTAAAAACTTATTTTATTGTTTGAAAGAAGGAAGGAGGGGAGGACCCAGAGCAGTCTCCACAGTTTGTACATTCTTAGTCGTGACATGGTTTCATTCCCCACAGGTGGATATGGGGACACACGGGGCTGAAACCAAACTGGGGGCCCCCTTCATGGGAGGTAACTTTCACCACCATCCCTGTGGTTATCAGTTGTGCTGCAGTTCAGCATATGAGTTTGCTCAGGCCAGGGCCAGAATTCAATCCCTGAACCTTGCAGTTTCAAGGCAAGTGCTCAACTTCTTGAGACATCTGGGCATACTCTGCATTCAGTCTTTCTTTCTTCACATCAGTCCTCTACACTGCAGCCAAAATGACATTTTAAAGTACCGGTACCAATTTGATAATGTCACTTCTTTGTTTAAAGCTTTTCATAGGATATGTCAAAACTTGATATGTAGATATCTCTGTGTCAATTCAAACTCCTTAATATGACTGCATTAGTGTCTCAGGGCTGTCATAACAAATTACTACAAACTTGGTGGCTTAAAACAACAGAAATTTATTTTTTCACAGTTCTGAATGCTAGAAGTTAAAAATCAAGGTGTTGGCATGGCCATACTTCCTCTAGAGCAGGGGTGTCCAACCTTTTGGCTTCCCTGGGCCACATTGGAAGAACAAGAAGGATCTTGGGCCACAAATAAAATACATTAACACTAACAATAACTGAGGAGCTAAAAAAAAAAAAAAGGTCACAAATATCTCATAGTGCTTTAAGAAAGTTTACTAATTTGTATTAGGCTACATTCAAAGCCATTCTGGGCCACAAGCAGGCCGCGGTCCACAGTTTGGACAAGTTTGAGCTATACCATTCAGCCTAGATGTGGAGCAGGCTATATCATCTAGGTGTGTGTTAAGTACCCTCTATGAAGTTCACATAATGACAAATCTACTATTGCTTTTCTCAGAACTATCCTTGTTGTTAAGTGACTCATAACTGTAATTTTAATTGCTGCCTCACTTGTTCTCTAGGTCTCTTTTCCCAACTCTTTGCCACACAAATAATCGTTAAGGGACCAATGATTTCTTATTTTGTTTTGATTGCTTTTATAATCTTAATGATTGACACCGTGCCTAATAGGCACTTTACAAATGATTATAGAATGAATAAATGAATGAATAAATGTTTTTGAAATGTAGTTCACATATGGTAAGAATTTCCAAGTGTTAAAATTGATAAGCAATAGCATCTATGGTGGTTTCTTTATTCAGGTTTGTCCTTTAAAGATAATAACTTCATCTGAGAAAATTGAGGGAACATGAATATTAGATATTATATTAGGCAGTATTAAATTACCCTATTTAGTTTTGGTGTTACATGTGTTGTAAACCTACTTTAATCTGACTATAGCCCTATTCATTTTGATTATCCTTAATCAAATAATGTAAGGTTCTCAATTACAGCTATAAATTTGATTGATGGAATTGCCATGTGAATGGGTTTGAATTTCACATTAATACTAACTTTAAAGAAAATTATGTGGTTTTTTTCTAAAGAGAAGAAAAGCTGCTATTGAAATAGGCAAATGTGTATACCTACAGGTAAAAGAACTACAAATTGGGCCTAAAGAGAAGAAAATCTTTAAAGTAGATAGTACTATCTTCAGATAACTCGCCACTCTCATCACCAGTAGAATTTAAATTATACAGGCACCTTGAATAAAATAAGAACAGAGAAATGTTATTAGGAAGATCACATTCCTTGTAGTTGTTATTGGCATAAATGTCTCCCAGGATTCTTGAATGTTTTCCTTTTGAGTTGACATAACATCAAGGATAATATAAATGCGAGTATGTAGCAGACTAACTGGGTTGCCTGTAATAAAAGAACCCGCAAGCCTATCAGTGGTTGAAGGACATCAACAGGTCGGGAATGGCAGGGACATCCTGGAGGCTATTGGTCTCTTGAGGACCTCTGTAGCCCAGGCATGGGAAAGTCCTTGTGGGCTGTGTTTAAAGGAGTTGTAAGGATCTTCCAAGGGGCATCAAGGCACACTAAGGGGGTATGGTTAGGTTCTGCAGACTAACACAAACTCAAGCACCAAGAACAAAATAACTCAGAGATGGAAGGACTGAGCCCTGATGAGATCAAGAGAAGAAAGTTTCTAGAGGCTGCTTGTTCTTTGGGTTGTGCTCTGGGAACTTACTCAGCAAAGTAGAAAAAGATGACTTATAGAGAAAAATACTATCCCTTTTATTCACTTCTTCCCTCCTTCTCTCATCTCTATCTCTAACTCTGTCTCTATCCCCATCCTCACCCCCCTCTCCCCTATCTCTCTTTTGTACTGACTATCTCTGTCCCTCTCTGGGTTATTGGAAAGTAAAAGTAAGAGCAAGACAAATCTGTGCTATTTCATAAACTGTCCCTGCAGCCTATTGTCCTGTGAGCAAAGGCCATAGCTGAGAAGAGCTAAGTGTTCTCTTGTAACCCTCATTTCTGAAAATCTGTTCATTACTTTTGTTTTTGTTTTTCATTCCACTTGTTCATTCATCATTTGGCAAATATTCATTGAGCCTATAATGTTCAAGGTATACACCTTGTCTTCCAGATCAGTTCTTTACAATCCTTTTGTTGTTGTTTTAAGTCTTGCAAAGCTTTTTGCAAATAAAAGATTGGTGATTCTCAGTGTGAAAAACATGAAAGCTGCACTAAGTGAATTGTGGTAGGAACAAAGAACTTCTACCCTGCTCTATCCTGCAGCTCCTGAAGGATTCTGTTAAGCACAGCACACATCACGGCTCTTATACGTTGAGATGAGAATGTAAAGTGGTGCAATGATTTTGGCAAAATAATAATAGTGGGTAGATGCATACATAGAAGATTTTGTTTTTAATTAGAAGGAAAAACAAAGAAATGATACTATAAAATCAGGAGAAAAGTTACCTCCAGGTGAAATGCAAAGGAATGTAACTAGGAAGGGTCACAGGGAGTGGTAGGTGCTGTGGGAATGCTAGCGTTATCTTATTCTTTGCTTCAGGGATGATTATTATACTCCTGTTCGAATTATTTCTTGACATAATGGTGTGATGATACTTGTATGTCATCTGTTTATTCCTACCAAGGGAAAAATAATGCATACATTTTCCTCTGGACTTTCTTTCTCTTGGCCTTGACACATACTGGGGATAAAAAGAGTGAGAGAAACTAAGAGAATCTCTGTTAGAGTAAAGGAAAGAAAGAGGGGATCAGAAAAAGAGAGGTCAGTAGGACTAGGAATGCCCAAGTCTGCCCCAATGGGAAGAAATAAAGACAGAATGATAGACAGTAAGTTAAGAGAAGTTACACCTGGAAGAGCCATGTAGAATTTCCTTTGGGGGGCTTCCATTAGCATACTTATTTCTCTAAGGAAGAACTGTCTGCCTTATCTTGTGAAGAAGAATGTTGGTCATGAATGTAAATAAATAGAAAATAATGTATTAATGTGTAACATTTAACTGTATAGCTTGTTACAGCTCTAATTTATGATGTGTTAAACCAAAGAATAAATCTCTGAGGAGGAAATACAATAATAGGCATTTGTGAGAGGAAGAATGAGAGTAAAAAAGAGGGAGGGAGGGAAGAGAAAAAGAGAGAGAAATCCTTCAGAAATTCCACTAAAAAAAATTAATGAAATGGAAAGTGCAGGTTCAATGTCATCTATTAATATACCATAACATAATGGAACATAAAAGAAATCAGTATCTCAGTCCCCAGATATTTTAACACAATGAGTAACACAACTAAGGCAATGCATATGTAATAGAAAAGTTCCAAACAGAAGCACTCATATAATTTAGAATGAATATAAAGAGCTTCTGATATTAGGTACATTGAGCTTGGTGTGTTTTGGGAAAACAGCTCTCTCTGTTTTTGACAACTACTGCATCTGAGATGACATCTGAATAATTAATATATTAAGCCTCCATAATACATTTTCAAAAGAAATGTGTTACCCTCGATATAAATTTTCAACTAGTAAATAGCACTTCCATTGTCCCCTCCCATTATGTGTCTTTCATCACCCATTTAGCCAGCTGTACTGCTATGTACACAAAAACCGTGTAACAGATGTTCTTAGACATTCTAGCACGAGGTGTTCTCAACCATGGCTAGCTAGCTACATTGGTTACGGATGAAAGGTATCTGCACTGGAAAACAGAGAGTTTACCCATTAAGAGTAATCAATAAAGGGTTTGCATGGGCAAGGGCCAGGAACTGAATCCCGGCAGACCTCACCAATTGTGAGACAAGTGCTCAAACACTGAGCTAGCCTGGCATCCTATGTGGGAGGCTACGGGTTTAGTTCCTGCCCTGTGTGGCCTCACATCCACCTCTGTGGAATGAAACCATGTCACAATTAATGATGTACAGCTATGGAGATTGCCCTTGGCTCGCCCCGCTTCTCTCTCTCTTTCTCTCTCTCTCTCTCTCCTTCTGTCTCTTTTTCTCATCTTCTCTCAAACAATGAAATAAATCTTTTGGGAAAGCTGGAATGGCTCAGCAGGTTAAGTGCTTGCTTTGAAGCCCCGAGGACTGAGGATCGAATCCCGGCCCCGGCCCATGCGGACCCACATGCTGAACTGGGGTGTGCCCCCAGTTCAGTTCTTGCCCGGACCTATGCGGGAGGCTCCTGGCCCAGTTCCTGCCCTGTGCAGCCCTGTGCCCACCTGTGGAGTGAAACTATATGAAAAACTAATGTCAACTATGGAGACTGCTCTGGGCCCTCCCCCTTCTCTCTGTCTCTCTCTGTTTCTCTCTGTCAAAAATCAATAAAATAAATCTTAAAAAAAAAAAAAGAGTAATCGATAATGGAATAAAATCCTACCTGCTTGGTATGTAATCTTGGGCTAAATCACTTAAACTTTCCAAGCCTCAGTCTTCTCAACTATAAAATGAGAAGTTATCTATATTAATTGGGCTGACCAGACATACTGTTTTAAGTGGGTCAGAAAACAACAGTACTGTCCTGTTTCAAACTGTACATCTGCTCAACCTAGATACTATCTACTTCCTAGGATGGTTGTGATGATTAAACAAGATAATCCATGTAAACCCTTAACAACAAACATACTGGGAATAGATAAATGTTTAATAGATGTTAGCTATTTATTATTTCATTTTATTGAATTACACGTGAAAGAGTTTTATTTATTTATTTACCGGTATTTTTTTTTTTTTTTTTTTTTTTTTTTTTTTTTTTTTTTTTTTTTTTTTTTTTTTTTTTTTTTTTTATTGTTGAAAGTGTTTTAGAGGGTAAGGAAATGGTTTGAAGTAAACAAGTTGGTTTGGTGCAGTGGTTTTCAACCTGTATTATGAAGAGCTGTTGCTGAGGCTGCTACTTGGTGGCAAAGGAGAAAAGAACTGCATGAGTAGAGCTCTGAAGTTCTCACCTTATCTTGAAGCAAAGAAGCTCAATATTTATCCTTTATTTATTGAAGTTCTGCATGAAATGTCAATAAAAAGTAAATAGGACTATTTTTCAAGTAATTTAAAATAATCAATAATGGGCGGAGCCTTTGATGTCAAATTCATACATTATCTATTATAGAAATATAGCAAAATATTGAAAGATTTTTCTCTAAGTTAAAAATAAAAAGAGATGTCTGCTTTTCAGTCAGTACGGTGCTAGACAGAACAAAGCAAGAAAAAGAACTAAAAGGTTTAAAGATTGGAAATGAAATACTATGTGCCATTAATTTAAAGTAATATGATTTTGAACATAAACATTCAAAAGCCTATGGGTAAATAGGTTTAATGAACATATTAAAATTGATGGATGCAAAGTCAATATACAAGCTCAGTTCTATATCTATACTCCAGCAACAAATATAAAATAAGTTTTTGAAAAGGCATAATTTCCAGTAGTTTCAAAAAATCAAGTAAATAGTAATTAATCCAGCAAATAAAATGTTATTGTGATAAATTTTTGGAAACCAAAATAAATCTATATAGCATGCTCTAATATTGGAAGACTCAGTGTAGAAAGCATCTCATTTCTGCCTAATTTGACTTCCTGTTTAATGAAATCTCAATCAAAATCTCATTAGGAATTTTGTGAATTGAAAAGGTGATACTAAAATTTACATGAAAATGCAAATGGCTCAGAATAGTAAAAAACCATTGAAGAAGAAGAATACAGTAGGAGGGCTTACTTTACAGACATTAAGACTTATTATACTAACTAAGACAGTAAAGTATCCGTGCAACAATAGAGAATTATAGAGTCTAGAAACAGACCCATATACTCTTAGACACTACTTATGTTATGTTAAATGTGGCTCTGCAAGAAGTAGAGAAGACAGTATTTTCAATGTTGGGTATCTTTGGGGGGAGGGGGGAACAAAACTTGACTCCAACCTCACACAATATACAAAAATTAATTCCAGATAAATTTTGGTTTTAAATGTAAAAGACAAAACAGTAAAGTTTCTAGACAGTAATTTATGAGATTAGCTTTATGACTTCAAGTAGGAAAAGATTTGATTCCTAGACATATATCCAACAGACATTCACCAACAAACATCTACTGAAATGTTTATAGCAACATAGTTAATGTATTAAAAAACTGGTAACAAAATGTCCATCAACGATGAAATATTTGAATAAACTGTCGTATGCACCTACAGAAAGAAATAGCTACATGAAGCAATATGGATGCATCTTCCAAACATAATGAAGAACAAGAAGCCAGACATTATATACTGCGTGATTCTGGTACATAAAGTTTAAATAAGTACACCTAAACTGTGGTGTTAAAGTTAAAAGCCTACCTTTGTGGATAAGGGAGTGAGTAGTGATTGAGAGAGGGTATAAGAGGGAGTTCTAGGGTGTTAGCAATGTTCACTTTTTTGACCTGAGTGGTGGTCAAGGAGATTATTTTGTGATCATCCAACAAGTTATACTTTCATGGCTTGTACACTTTTTATTTGTGCTATATTTCTATTTTAAAATATTTTTATTGAGGTATATTGACATATAACATTACATTAGTTTCAGATGTACAATGTAATTCTCTATTTGTAATATACTCTGAAATATCACAAGTCTAGTTAACATCTATCACCACATATAGCTACAAATTTTTTTTTCTTGTGATTAGAATTTTAAGGTTTATTCTCTTAGCAACTTTCAAGTATGCAATGCAGTTTTATTAACTATAGTCACCATGCTGTACATCATCCCCGCAGGACTTATTAATTTTATAACTGAAAGTTTTTACCTTTTGATCTCCTTCACGCATCTCGCCCACCCTGTACCTGTGCCTCAGAGAACCACCAAAACCACCAAACTGTCCTCTGTTTCTATGAGTTTGGCTTTAAAAAAATTTTTATTCCACAGGTAAGAGAGGTCATATGGTATTTGTCTTTGATTTATTTCACTTTAATTTATTTTTTAAATCAACTTTATTAAGAAATAATTTGCATACAATAGAATGTACCTGTTCTAAGACTCGATTCTGAGTCCTGAGGCAATGTATATATGCTATATAACTGCCATCACAAAATCCAGATAGAAAACATTTCCACTCCTCTCAAAAGCTTACACATGCAATCAGCTCCACCTCCTTCCCTGGCTCCAGGCACAACCGATACCCTTCCTGTCACTGTTGGTTACTTTTGACTTTTCCAGAATTCCAGTCATACACCATGTACTCTTTTGTGTCTGGCTTCTTTCACTTAGTGTTTTTGAGGTAAAATCATGTGGTAGTGATACAGGACTTTTCTGGTGTGTGTGTGTCTGAGGTTCATGGTCCCACACACTAAAGAATGAGGACATGGACCCGAGTGGAAAGGTTAAGCAGCAAAGTTTATTGAAAGGAAAGACAAAGCTCTCTAACGAGAGGGGGCACCCAAAAGTGGAATGCCCACATCTAAGGCTAAAGCTCCTCCTTCTATAAGGTTTGTCTACGTGCTTAGATGCAGGTAGGACGCCTATGAGTTGATCTTTATCTCATAGGATTCACTCTGTTGTCTAAACTTAAAGGAATTTTAAAACAAACTGGAAATATTTTTGTGGTTTATTCCCTTGAGGCATAAATCTGTTACATCTGAGGAGTTGTGGAACATAGAGTCCTTGGTGTTATCTTGTTTCAGTTCGTTACCCAGTTGTCCTGATCTGAGTGCTTAATGTAATATTTGGTATGGTTTCTATGACTACTGAGGCCTTCTCTAACTGCTAGCCATTTACTAACTATCCTGACTCAGTAGCATTTTCAGTAGTGTGTTCCCTTTTGCTGCTGCGTACCATTCTATTGTGTGGGTGTATCAATTTGTTCATCTTTTTTATTTGTTAGTAGACATTTGCATTATTTCCAGTTTATGGCTATTATAACTACAGATTCTCTGAGCATTTTTACACAAATGTTTGTGTGAACATACATTTTCATTTCTCTTGGGTATAGTTTAATTTTAAAAAGTTAAAAAAAATAATTTAAATAAGGTAGCTTGTTTGAGGATAGGTATTGAGAGCTAAGAGTGGTCAGAGAGACTTCAATGTGTACATGCTGCTAGGGGCAGCACTCCTTACATGGTGGGCAGCATCTCGGTCTCATAAACACCCTTGAAAAGGAAACTGCAGACACAGGTTGAAGGTACAGGAGAGAAAGAATAATGACTAGACTAAGATAATCACTTAAAGGACACATTGTTCTTACAGTCTTCCTTTCACATTCTTCCTTTCACATTCTTCCTTTCACATTCTACAAAAGAAACCACCTCCAGCAGATGAAATGATCAGCTCATTTACATTAACGTGTAAATCCTATCATTTTTGGGTTGGATGCACCATTAGACATCATGCATTCTCATTCCTCCTTCTGGTGCATACAAAGACTGACAACAGTTTAATGGTTAGCATTTCTAGACACTTTAATTGGACTGTGAAGTAAATGTCTTACCTTGGAGTAAATGTCCTACCTTGGAGTAAATTTTCTACTGTGGAAGTTACATGTCAGATTGCTAGCCCTGAGAGGAAATTTCAGTTCCCTGAAATCTTACCTCTGGGTTTGGGCTGTGCTTTAATTGTTTCACTTTGAAAGACATATTACTCCTGGAGCTTTAGGCCAGTAAAAGTGGAGGATCCTAAACCCTCAGAACTGGTTCTGAGGAGGGGATATTACTCCTCACCTAGGGTAGGATGGTAACCACCTGTCTTGTTTGCCCAAGACTGAAGGGTTGTCAGTACAGTCCCTCTAGACTGGAGACTTGGAATTATCTGAAGTTTCACTTGCTATATGTCTGGTAGTTGATGCTGACTATGGGCTTGGCACTTAGCTAGAATCAGCAGCTGGGACATGTTCACATGAACTCTCCATGTGGCTGGTGGGGCATCCTAACAGTGTGACATCTTGGTTCCAAGAAGAAACATCCCAAGAGAACCAGGCAAAGCTATGTTACCTTTTTGATCTAACCTCAGAAGTGACACTGCATTACCCAGTGACCCACATTCAAAGGGAGAAACCATTGGTATCACCTCTCTATGGGAGAAGTGTCAGAGCATGTTGTAAGGGTGGGTAAGATAGGAGAGATTGCTATGGCCATTTTGGGAAAATACAATCTGCCACAGTTGTATGCAGAGTCCACTGGGATACCCCAAAAACTCAAGCATGTAGTTGGTGGTGGTAGTTGGGGAGCAAAACAAAATTATTTTCTCAGATCCTTCTCATTATCTCTCGTATTAAATAAGTCAATTTCTATTCTCTTGGTTCTAACTTTTTATACAGGGGCTAGAATTCTATAAAAGGATGATGGCAAAGAGCAGAGCTGGCAAGGTCATCTGTTCACAGTTCAAGTGTACTTTATAATTTCAGGTGACATTATATGAGCATATAATGGAACCTGGCCACCTGATATAGTAGAAAGACTATTAGTTTAAGAGTTAGAAATTCTGTCTCCATCTGCTGGCATCTCCATTGATTCACTTTGCAACATAAGTCACTTTTGTATCTCAGCTGCCTAAATTTGTTGTTTTTTATTGTTTTTGACAGAGAGAGAGAGCGAGAGAGAGAGAGAGAGAGAGAGAGATACAGAGACAGAGAGAGAACTGAACTGGGGGAGCTCCCAGTTCAGCATATGGTTCCGCACGGGCTGGGGCCGGGATTCGATCCTCGGTCCCCGGTGCTGCAAAGTGAGCGCTTAACCCACTGAGCCATCCCGGCTTCCCCTCAGATGCCTAATTTTTGAAATGAGATTGATAACAATACTTGACCTATTCACTTGACAGCTGCAGGAATCAATTAAGATGAAAACCTACTATGGAAACATAATGCTTTGCAACACTATGAATGTGGTGGGGCAGGGAGGGCCCAGAGCAGTCTCCATAGTTGCACATTATTAGTTGTGACATGGTTTCATTCCTCACAGGTGGATGTGGGGCCACCGGAGGCAGGAATCAAACTGGAGGCCTCTGCATGGGAGGTGAGAATCTTTGCCACTATCTTGGTGGTTACCAGTTTCTTCACAGTTTAGCCTATGGGTTTGCATAGGCTGGGGCTGGGAATCAAACTCTGGACTTCACAATTGCCAGGCAAGCGCTCGACCACTGAGCTATCCCAGCATCCCCTCAACAAACTTTCTACTTTCTCTTGCAGCCATTGTCTATTGCAAGCCAGCCTATCACTCTGAATTTTTTGCATCTCTGACATTAAGAAGTGAATGAAGTCTTGAAAGGGTTCATCTATAGTGTGGGGTCAATAGGTTTTATGCCTTAAAGACACGAGCTCAGACTTGACCTTGCTAATAATAGCACCCCTGAGTTACTGAACCAGTTACTAGATATCAGGTAACAGTCAAGAAATGGGGTCAGCCCGTGAGAAATGCACCTATTTTTGTGAATTTGAGGCCTGAAATGGCTTCATGGGAGTGACAATGTGTTGTCCTTACACTGCACTGGAGTTTTAAGACCAGAGTGGTATTTCTCCAAAACCCAAGTTCTTAGCCTAAATGTTTTGGTACCTCACCCAGACTCTGAACAATCTGGCCCTACACTGCTGTCCCATGTCTAACATTTACGCCTACCATTCTTTAAAACATAACTTAATTTTTTAGCTGTGTCTAAATCACCTGCCCAACGCTTAGCCAATAACGGCCTTTTATGCCTCTATATCCCGACTTATGTTTAGCATTTACTTGGATCACCCTTACCCACCAGGCATGTAAGAAACCTCACCTTGTTTCAAATTTATCCTAAATGTCTTCAGGTCTTTAAAATCTTTACTACAGGGAAGCTGGGATGGTTCAGTGGGTTAAGCACTCACTTTGCAGCGCTGGGAACCGAGGATCGAATCCCAGCCCCGGCCCGTGCGGAACCATATGCTGAACTGGGAGCTCCCCCAGTTCAGTTCTCTCTCTGTCTCTGTATCTCTCTCTCTCTCTGTCAAAAAAAAAAAAATCTTTACTCAACTCTTTTCTAATTTATGTAAGCAGAGATTGATTCTCTCACATAGGACTTTATATACACTTTTATTGTCCTTTTTATTTTGTAATTTACGTTTGTTAATTTTCCTGTCTGTCTCCCCTGATAATTCCTTTAAGGCCCAAACTGGTTCATATCAAGTGCTTTTATTTCCTATAGTTTACCATTACAATTCCTCTCCTGTCAGCACCTTTAACCCCTCTTAGCTCTGTCCTTACACAATACCAGCCTCCCAGTGTCTTTCTTTCCCTACCCACTCCTAATGTTACTATAGGCAGAAAGAATAGGACAGTGGGGAGAGAGGGGGAGGAAGGGAAGGAGGAGGTGAGGAAGACAAAGGAGGCAGGAGATGAGGTCATCCTTAAACCAGAACTAGGTTGCTGCTGCGAAAAGAGGACCTAGGATGCCATCTTGTCATTTTAGGTGAACTTTAGCGAATTAGATTTTAATACATTAAATATTATTAGCATGGCAGCCAAGAAAAATTTCCACCCCCTGTGTCACAATGACAATTTCCTCAGGAGCCAAAATGAAGACAAAATCCCTCCTCCTCACAAGGAAGGAGTGGTGAATGAGGACTTGCCTAGGAACGCCTATAACACCACCCCTAAATCTTGAATATTTCATGTTCTCATTTTAGGACTAATAAATTCTTAAACCTCTTTGTTATTCAAGGCAGCTACCCTTCTCCAGGCTCGCCAGCTCCCTCCATCTTGAGAGTGTACTATCCTTTTAATAAATCTACTGCTGGCTTAGTTTATTCAGTGTGTCCTTGAATTCTTTTCTCCAATAAATAAGAGCCTGTTAACCAATATCAACACCACACCAACCTTTTTCATGGAATTTGTTCCCTTTCTATCCAGGCCTTGGCTTTACTAGCTAGTGACCTCCATACACTTATGTTGAAAGGTGTAAATATAGCTCCATAACTCTTGGATAGAATGATGGCCTGCAGTCCCGAGTACCCTTGAAGTGGTGAGCTTTCCTTTTGCATCATCCAACCTGGTTTATTTCTGAACAATAGTTCTGGCTATTGTACTGGTGCCTGTGGTGCTTAGTGCCCAGATTAATCTAAAACACGTATCCATTTTCCTGCTTATTATAGCAAATTGGATAGTTTGGGATGGACTCCCTTTGTTAGATAAAGCTATAGACTAGGGCAGGGATAAAAATAGAAGTGGAGACTGGGGTCAAAGGCCATTGTGTTAATCAGTTTAATTGCTGAGAATGTACAAAACTATGAGTGACAGAAGAGACAAGAACCACACCTGGCCCCCTACCTGTTGCATATTGCTCACTGAATTAGCCCTGTTTCTGTCTCTGTTGCAGTCACTTATAAGGTGGCCTGTGAACCTTATTATGCACTTTGAGTTTTCTCCAGAAATAAGTTAAAGGGTGGAGCCCAAAGGAATGGAAAATACTGGGAAATATGCCATATTTAAGTTATAGGAGTGTCTGGGTGGGAGAGTAAATTATAGGGCAATTCTACCATGGGAATATGGATAGCCAGTTTTCCTGGCAATTGATGGAGTAAAATATCAATTCTTATAATATGCTAACCTTTTGCATTCACTATCTAATTGGATTCTCAAAACAGTCCAATGAATCATTTATTTCATAAATGCAAAAAGTAAATCTTAGGACAATTTATTAATTAGCCTAACAGCAAATTAGTGACAGAGCCAACATTAAAATCTAAATTTGTCTAACTCCAAAATCACCATGACACAACACCCCCCAGAATATCCAAAATTCAGTTCACTCACTGATTCACAAATATTTATTGTGCATCCACTACAGGCAGGCACTGGAGATATAATATCAATAATAAAGTAAAGCAAAAACGTACCTATCCTCATGGAGTTACAGCCTAGTGGAATAATTAAGCATTAATCAAATCATCACACAAATAAATGCAAAATTGCAACTGTGAATAGTACCATGAGGGTAAAGCCCATGGTGCTATAAGAGTAGATACCTATTTTCACCTGTCCAACATTCCATCTTCTCCTAGAAACTGCCCTTCAGTTTTCCTCCGATAATGCAGTTATGGTGAGGCCGACACTACCACTGACTTTAATGGAGGTCACATGACCCCGTCCTGACAAATGAAAGTGCTGTACCTCCATGACCACAGTGATTGGTTCACGTGATTCAGGCCAGGTCAAAGAGAAAGCTATAGGGTCTTTCACTGAAACCATTAAGAATGAGATGCATGTAAGGTACATAAATGTCTAATGACTATGTTGTACATCTGAAACTAATATAAGATTAAACGTAAACTGTAATTAAAAAATAATTTTAAAAAAAAGAACGAGATGCATTTCTCCAAAGGAGCACCTTGGAGCTGTTGGTGGCCATGGCACGAGGAGAGCATAATTTAGGATGAAGCCAGCACGGGAGAGCAGAGCCAAGAAACAGATTCCAGAGAATATTAATTAAACACACAGACCTAGCCTCACATCATCTGCCAATAAACTTTAAGTTATATGAGCCATTTAATTCCTTTCTTTATGCTTAAACCATTTGACTAATAGCTTGATTAATTTGATTATAATCATTATTATTATTATTATTATTATTATGTCACTTGTAGCTAGAAGAGAAAAGAATCCCATCTGTGCAGTCAGGGATGGCTTCCCTAAGGAACTAAAGTTACCTGGAATCTGAAGGAGAAGCAGGAGTTAATTAGGCAATGAACAGAGGGAAAACTGTCTCAGTCAGACAAAACATCAAGCTCTAGAACCTTGAATGAGGAAGGAGTACAATGACTAAAAGAAGAGAATAGTAATCAATCAATCAATCAATAAATGATCCAATTAAAAAATGGGCAGAGGACATGAATAAACATTTTTACAAAAAGGTACAGATGGACATACAGATGGCCAACAGATATATGAACTGTCACTAATGTCACTAATTATCAGAGAAATGCCAATTAAAACCACAATGAGACATCACCTCACACCAGTCAGAATGGCTATCATCAATAAATTAACAAAGAGCAAGTATTGGCAAGGATGTGAAGAAAAGGGAACCCTTGTGCACTGTTGGTGGAATTGCAAATTGGTGCAGACACTATGAAAAACAGTATGGAGGTTCCTCAGAAAAATGAAAAATAGAACTAGTTTATGACCTAGTAATTCCACTCCTTAGTATTTATCCAAAACACTAATTTGAAAAAAATCTATGCCCCCCTATGTTTACTGTAGCACTATAGCCAAGATATAGAAACAACTAAAATGCCCATCAATAGATGATTTGATAAAAAAGTTTTGGTACATTTATGCAATGGAGTATTACTCTGCCATACAAAATGACTAAAATCTTACCAATTGCAACAACATGAATGGACCTAGAGGTTATTATGCTATATTAAATACGTCAGACTGAGATAGACAAATGCCATATTATCTCACTTATATGTAGAATCTAAAGAACAAAGTAAATGAACAAAACAGAAATAGACTCATAGATACAGAGAACAAACTGATGGTTGCTCTTGGGAAGGTTGTTGGGGATATGGATGAGAAAAATGAAAGGATTAAGAAGTACAGACTAAAATAATATAATAAACAACCCAATAAAAATGCACAAAAGACATCAATGAAAAAAAAAAAAAAAAGAAGTACAAATTGATAGTCACAAAGTAGTCATGGAGATGTGAAATACAGTTTGGGGAATATAATCAATAATGTTGCAGGATCAAATATATGATGGTGGAAGAATGACTGGTTGGTGAGCTCACGATGCAACACATAGATGATATAAAGTAGAATTATACATATGAAACCTATATAATTTTACTAACCAATATCACCTTAACAAATTTAATTTTAAAAAATCAATAAAATTACTAGATAAAAACAACTGTGTGTGGTGCTAGATGGGCACTGAACTTATAGGGGTATCATTTCATAAATTATATAAATGCCTAACCACTGCCCTGTACACCTGAGCTAATATAAAATAATATTGAATGTCAACTATATATATATATATATATATATATGTATATACATACACACACATATATATATGTGTGTGTATGTATATGTATGTATGTATATATATAGTTGACATTCAATATTATTTTATATATATATACACACACACACATATATGTGTATGTATGTATATGTATATATATGTGTGTGTGTGTATATATATATAGTCACAGGATGTAAAGTGTAAAGTACAGCATAGGAAATATAATCAATGGTATTGTAATAACCACATCTGGTGTCAGGTGGGTAGTAGACTTGTTAGGGTTATCACTTTATGAGGTATGTAAGTGTCTAATCATTCTGTTGTTTTGCACACCTGAAACTAATGATAAGGAAAAAGTATAGGAGTTTATTTATAAAGTTGTAGATTGGGGAAACCCACAAGGGATAGTGCAGTGGTCTATTGCTGATAAGAGTTTGGATGTTAGCTCCCTCACGTGTACAGATGTGAGGTAAGGGAGCATTAACTGGAACTGCAACGGGAGAGTCATGTGGATTGACCTCTTTAGTGCCCTTCAGTGAAGAACCCAGGCAGCCCAAAGCCAGCTCACAGGGAAGGAGCCAGAGGAATTGATACCTTGACCTATGCTCATTCCTTTGTCTTCTGCAGAGGTAATCAGTGGCAGAAGCCCAGTGGAAGACGGGCACACAGACCTTGATACCGGGCCCTGAGCAGGGCAGAGCAGGGTGGATTGAGAGGAGTCAATACAAAGTGTGTAGCACAGGCATCAATTATTATTATTTTTTTTTAGATTTATTTTTATTGTTTTTTCACAGAGAGAGAGAGACAGAAAGAGAGAGACAGAGAGAAGGGAGAGGGCCCAGAGCAGTCTCCATAGTTGACAGCATTAGTTTTTCCATATAGTTTCACTCTACAGGTGGGCACAGGGCTGCGCAGGGCAGGAACTGGGCCGGGAGCCTCCCACATAGGTCCTGGTAAGAACTGAACTGGGGGCACTCCCCAGTTCAGCATATGGGTCCCCCTAGGCCGAGACCAGGATTTGATCCTCGGGCTCCGGTTCTACAAAGCGAGGTGCTTAACCCACTGAGCCATCCCAGCTTTCCCTTCATATTTTTTTTTACATGGCCTGTACTGTGATCAGAACACCCCCTAACTGTCTTGCCTCTTCTCTAACCACTTAGGGGGTAATTCATAACTACTAATCAAGTGAGAATCAAATGTTAGCCTGTGTAAAGCATTCCACATTACATAGCGCTTGGCAACAGTAAGTACTCAAAAATATGATTAGCAAGCCTTTGTAGGCATAGTTCTCTTTCTGGATATATATATATATATATATATATATATATATATATATAAATTTTTTTTTTCTTGTTACATAGGTACACTAAGAACCAGGTCTTTTTTCTTTTTGTTTTGTTAAGTTTTGTTTTGGATAGCTGAAAGAGGAGATTTGCAATAAATATTTGCTCAATGAATTAATACACACTGAGGATCTGTGCTAGGTGTTTTCACCTGCGTCATCTCAATTATTAAAACAATTTTATATGGTGAGTATCATCCCTGCTTTACAGATGAAGCTACCTCAGGCTCAGCAATGCCCAAACTTGCCCAAAGCAGACAAGGGATCCAAAGTCAGGCCTGTCTTACTTTCAAAACTGTACTCTTTGCCCTGTACCTGTGGCCTAATGCAAAAGTGGGCTTTTTGCATGAATGACCAGTGGCCAGTGGAGTGTCAGTCCAACACTCACTCCACTGTGAATCCCAAGGATGAGTCTCCATTCACCAGGAGCCAGGTGACCTCATGCTCCATATCTGCCAATGGGATTGGGGGGAACAAGGTCTCTATCTGAACCATCTTTGTGTCCCCACTGGACACCCATTTATTGGATGCTAATTAATGTCTATTGACATTAAAAGATAGAGTATCCTCCTGCTCATACTAATGCTGCTTCTGATTCACTTTAGTTGATCCTGGGGGGCTGAGGAGCTTAGCCTCCAACTCCCAGTGTAGAAGGGCCAAGCCTGACATTCATTAAGCAATTTCATTGCCAGGGATTGTTCTAGGTGCTTTACAAGTAATAACTCATTTACTCATCATGTCAAATCTACGGAGTAAGATTTATCTTTATCCCTGGAGTTCTGAAGAGTTAAGTGAAGTTGTTCAAAGTCAAACAGCTAAAGAGAGAGAGCTAAGATTTTTAATCCAAGCATTCTGATTCAGAACCTGTACCCCTGAATGTTAGCAATGCAGAGTTTACAGTTTTCCACTTGGCCTCCCTGCCCCTTTCTGTCTCCTCCACCTCTTGTACCTCTGTGACTATCACTTCCTGAACTCTAGCCCTTCTCTGCTCATCATTAGCCTTCAAGATATCTCTGCTGTTACTACTGCTCACAGTTAAGAGTAAAACAAAAAGAAAATACCTTACCACCATCTTTGTTGCCCACTTGCTTGACATTTGTGAATCTCACCTGCTTATCTTTGTCAAGCACATTTAGAGATAAAGCATCGGAAAAGGTTGTCAGTTCAACTTTTTGGCCTGAATATTCCTGATAGCAAAACAAAACCCAAAACCTTCACAGCAAATAGCTGGTGATTAAAGAAAATTGAGAGAGAGTGTAAAGCAAACAGCACAAAAGCTAGAATGGTCTGCAAACCTTTGCTGGGCACAATGTTAATTTTATTGAAATAATAGCTAACATACCAAGTTACTTAATACAACCAAAATAGTAATGAACTCAATTTTAAATTCATGACACTAATTTATGTTATTTTGCAATTCAGTAATTACTACCTTTTTCCTACCTTATGTATCCATCTTCTCTTTTAGTCTTTCCCTGAACTTATTTTACAAAATAAACATAATTAATGTGGATTTGACACTTCTGTTGTCTGTATGAACAACCATAAATTTACAAAAAAATAGTAGTTAATTGATATGAAACCTTTTTCAGGTTGGGTTTCCCAGAAATAGACTCTGTGACAGATGTTAGCATATAATCTCTTTATTAGAGCACAATCTTAGGATCAATACCTGATTAAAAGGGGACAGAAACCAAGATCAGGACATCTGGTCATCCCTGCACACAGGCCACAGTGGAACCTACAAAGACCTCAGCTGTCCCGACAGGAGGATTGTCCTGAAGATTGACAGATTTTCAGAGTTGTCCAGAGTTAAGGAGCGGGAGTCCAGTCTTTATACGCTCACATTTGTTAGTCATTGGCTGCAGGCCACCTCTGAGAGGACAGGTGATCTCAGGCAAGGCAGTTTTCTTAAGGCCCAGGCAATCACCAAACGGGGCTAGCAGCTGAGGGCTGACTCCTCACAACACTCCTGACATGTGGAGAAATAAGGCCTTTGTTCCTGACTAGGCCATGCAGGACTAGGTTGGGCATGAGAGTGTCCACCATAGGAACTAGGTCAATGTAACTCATTGTTTGGTTTCTATGCTCTAAGAATAAAGTCACATCACTGCATCTCCTAAGCCATAATTATTTCAAGTCCAGTCAGCCACATTTTTTTTTTTTAATTTTTTGTTTCTATTCTAAGACCAAGGCAGAAACAAAGATCATAAGGTGAGGGTCATCCACAAAGTGGAGGAAAACATATTTGGGTCTGAGAGTCCACCCCATAAAAAGCCACACCATACAGGCAAGGTAACTTGATCCTAGAACAGAAGGAGAAAAGATGGATTCTAACTAGAATTCTTCAAAGGATGATAGGATTTTGGGAGGCAGAAATGAGAGTAGGGAAGGACATTCCTGGGGAGAGAACAGAGTAAGCAAAACCCTAAAGGGGAATGTGAGGGTACATAAAGACAATGGATTATAATCTGGCCCTTCTGGTTCTACTATCAAAGAACTCAGATTGACTGAGTTCTATTCACCATGTGGGTGGACTAAAGTAGAGAAACAATTGTAAGGTAGGACATTAGCCTGATTACAGTGAATTTTGATGCCTTTAATTACATAAAATGCATGAATCTCAGTCCATAAACTCAAACCGAAAAGATATGTCACAATTGGAAATTAAAATAAAACTATTGGAGGGATGCTGGAATAGCTCAACAGGTGGAGAGCTTGACTTGCAACAGTGAGATCCAGGGATCGAGTGTTGGCTCCAGCCCGTGCAAAACCTACATGCTGGATGGCAGGGCAACTGGTAACCACAGGGATGGTGGTGAAGGTTCTCGCCTCCCATGTGGGAGGCCCCCAATTCAGCTCTGCCCTGTGCGGCCCCACATTCACCTATGTGGAATGAAACTGATACAAGATAGTGAGACTTACGGTAAGCAGTTAGGGGAGGGGATCCCAGCAACCAGCAAGTTGTAGTTTCGGTACTCATGACACTCATGTTTGGGAACATAGCACAGAAACCTGGTGGTTAGGAAACTGAGTCACAGGAGGGAACAACGCCAGCATCCATTGTCCATAGCCCCACAAGTAAGACTGAATAAAGAAACATCACCTGGCTCAGCCTGAACCTATTCTATGTGACTGAGTATGACACCTCCCAAGTTAGGAATTAACCGCAGGCACAAAACAATAGCTCCAAGGTATGTAGATGATACATAAGAAAAGCCCCTAAGTGTACAAACTGGGCATTCCACTTTTGGGTGCTCCCTCTCTTTAGAGAGCTTTCCTTCTTTCAGGGGGCATTTCCACTTTCAGGTGTCCCCTCTCATTAGAGAGTTTTTACTTCTTTCCTTTCTTAATAAACTGCTGCTTCACCTTTCCTGTGGATTCTGCATTCTCATTCTTCAAGTTTGTGAGACCACGAACGTCGGACATCACTGTTCACAATTGTTTCCTGCATCAAAACTATGTCACAACTAATGATATATTAACTATGGAGACTGCTCTGGGCCCTCCTCCCTTCTCTCTGCCTCTTACCTTCTCTCAAAACAATAAAATAAATCTTTAAAAAATAAAAAAACAAATAAAGTTAAACTACTTGGAAACCCTTAAAAAAAAGATACATCACAATCCATTACTTTTATGAATTAATTCAATTATTTCTTCATGTCCCATCTTGTCATGCTGATGAGAAATGAACCTGTTATTCTTTGAGTTTCACCTAAGGAAATGACAACAAAGGAAGCTCTAATAAACTCAAAGCAGCAGGAGAGGATCCTGTGGTCACTGGCATCTCTGCACATAGGTCTCAGTGGAACTGGCCCTTGTTCTTGTCCAAATAGCTTCATCCAGTCCAGTGGTCCTGTGCAATCATGTCACACATGAGGCTGCAGATGGTTTTATTTTGGTCCACACAATGGTATTTGGATATTTGAATTAATTGCAACATGTAACAATCAGGAGATTTGACCTACAACATTCAAATTTATTCATTTCTTTTCTAATTGGAAGATAATGGTAACTGTGGTTTCACATTCTCATCTGACAACACTAGCCTGCAACCAAATAGTGGCTTCACCCTTGAAAGCCCTTCACTGATGAGTGTAACCTGACTGGCCCTGCAAGTACGGAAGTTTGCAATCCCTGCCCTACCTGTCCCAGGCGGTCATTCCTCAGGGAAGGCTGGCTGCATCCTCTGGAACCTGCCTGTGCACACTATGGAGCTTGCCACTGCTTCAAGTCACCAGACACTTTTTCTTTCCTCCCTGCAGCTTGGGCAATCTCTCTACAGTCTGAATAAAGGACTTTCTCCTCTCTCATCTGCTTCATGTGAGCCCTTTGTCCCACAAACCCTTTCCTTCTTCTTCCTCTAGAAGACTCTCAGCTCTACTATGGGATAGATTAAGAATTTTGGAGATCAAGACAGGATGTCTGACAGGCTTATGGTTTTTACACTGTTGCAGAATCAAAGCTTGAATGAGAGAAAAGCAAGTGGAAAATATGAGGAGAAATTTAAAACTAATATTTCAAAATATTATAAGCTCCACATATTAAAGAGTTTGAATGTTTTCTGTCAGAAATAACTGTTTCTACTCACAATGTGCATCCCACAACTTTTATTGGAAGAGATGATAAAAATATTTAGAACTGTTTGATCTCAATTTTGTTGTCAGCTTCTAGTCACCATAGTCAGGAGCCAGTTCAGTGTTTGCTTTCTGGGCTCCATCAGACCTTAGTGAAAGGTGCTGGATCAGGGTGTTGACTTCAGCTATGTCAATGTCATGCAGCTTTTTCAGAGTGCTTTATCTGAGGCTTCTTGGCCTTGGCGTGTATAGTAAAAATCAGTGTGTTGTTGTCGATCTTCTTTGCAATCATGGGGAACTTGATGATGACATTGTCGTCTAGTTTATTTCTTGGTCTTGGACTACCTTTGGATGTGCAGTGTGTTATACCACAGGAGGGCAGACAACTATTGGGCCCTCTGGAGGCTGAGACTGCATTTCCACATGGCTTCCTTGGCCTTCAACCTCCTGTGCCTGCTGTGACATCATGAGAGGCAGCGTTCTCCTTGTTTGCCTACAATGTCATCTTTATATAAAGGTCATCACTCATTGTAACTTCCATCTATGATGACTGACAATGCTTGCTATATTTATAAGAAATGCCCAGTGCAACAGAAATGTGCTACTTGGGGAATAGCTACACATAATGGCAGAACTTTGCTGTGTTCACCACAACCTAGAGTTGAGTCCTCAAGTTCAAAAATTCTCCCCTTTTTTATATACCAAGAGAATCAGCTTCCCATCATCCAGGAAATATACAAAAGGCTGAAACCATTATCCTAAAGGTGTTAATTTACAGTAAGAAAAATTACTGCCGAATGGAAAAACAAACATGTTGTTTGGTCAGAGTATTTTATATCTTGAAAAAAAGTATGTATGTGGGTAAAATCAGAAGTTAACTGGTCAAATGTGAAATTATATGGTTTTAAATGTCTACTGTCATCAAGGTATAAAAAGATAGATACATCTATATATAAAAGAAAGATACACATATCTATGAAAGACAAACACACCTATGTATGAAAGACAGGTCCACCTCTCTGCACTAAGGGGATCCTCTCTGTGGCTTTTTAGGTGTGGCCTCTTTTCGGCTCAGATACTAAGGCACAGTACCAACTTTAGTCCCTGGGAAGGAAGAATAATGACCCCCTTAAGCTATTAACACCCTAATCCTTCGAACCTATAAGTATGTTAGGCTCTGTGGAAAAGGGAAATTAAAGATGAAAACAGAGGTAAGTTTGCTAATCAGATAACCTTAAAATAGAGAGATTATCCTGGATTATCTGGGGACCGGACATAATCACAGCATCCTTAAATGTGGAAGAGAGACATAGAAATGTCAATGTCACAGTGGTGCAGTACAAGAAAGACTGGACTGGCCATGGCTGACTTTGAAAATGAAGGACGACAAGCCAAGGCAACCATTGCAAGCTGCAAAAGGCAAGAAAATGGGTTCTCCTTTAGAGCCTCCGGGGAGCACACAGCCCTGTCAACACCTTGATTTTAACCCAGTGAGACCCGTTTTGGATTTCTGGCCTCCAGAACTTTAAGATAATTAATCTGTGTTATTTTAAGCCACTATGCTTATGGTAATTTGTTACAGCAGCAATAGAAAAGTAACAGTCTCTCCACACTCATCTTTTACACAGGCAATGTAGACCATTCTCTATGTATTCAAACTTTCTTCAGAAAACAACAACAACAACAAAAACAACATAATTATACCACAATAGTATTAAATGCCCAGCACAATGCCTTATCAGACATTTAAAAAAGATGTTTTTCCACACGGGCCAGGGCCAGGATTCGATCCTCAGTCCCCGGCGCTGCAAAGTGAGCGCTTAACCCACTGAGCCATCCCGGCTTCCCCATTTTTTATTTTATTTTTTTATTGTTTTTTAAGTTCTGATAAAATACACATAACAAAAATTTTTTATCTTAACCATTTTTAATTGTACAGTTCAGTTGCATTACTTATATTGACAGTATCATGCAACTAATCTCCAGAACCTTGTCATCTTGCAAAACTGAAATCTATATCCGTTAAAGAACAATTCCCTCTTTCCTCTTTCTCTAGCCCCTGGCAACCACTATTCTACTTTCTGTCTCTATGAACTTGACTACTCAAGGTACCTCATATAAGTGGGATCATGCACTGTTTGTCTTTTTGTAACTGGCTTATTTTACTTTACCTAATGTCCTAGAGGTTCATGCATTTTGTAGCAGGTGTGAGAATCAGAATTTTCTTCCATTTTAAGAAAGAATAATCCATTGTATATATACCACTCTATTCTTTATCCATTTACCCATGGATGGACACTTGGGTTGCTTCCACCTCTTGGCAACTGTGAAAAACACTGCTATAAACATGGGTGTACAAATATCTGTTTTAGACAATGCTTTCAGTTCTTTTGAAAATATATCCAGCAGTGGAATTGCTGGATCATATGTTTATTCTATTTTTAATTTTTTGAGGAACCCCTATACTGTATTCCATAGTGGCTACACTTTTTATTTCCACCAGCACTGCCCAAGGTTTCCAGTTTCTCCACATCCTCACCATCATTTGTTACTTTCTGCTTTTTAGGTAGTAAGCATTCTAATGTGTGTAAATTGGAATCTCTGTGCTTTTCATTCTCATTTCCCTAATGATTCATGATGTTGAACATCTTTTCATGTGCTTTTTGGTCATTTATACAACTTTGGGGGAATATCTTTACTCATTTTTAAATCAGATCATTTTGCTGTTGTTGCTATTGTTATTGTTGAGTTGTAGAAATTCTAGATATTCTAGAGCAGAGGTGTCTAAACTTTTGGCTTCCCTGGGCCACATTAGAAGAACTGTCTTGGGCCACACATAAAATCCACTAACTTTAACAATAGCTGATGAGTTAAAAAAGAAAAAAATAGTCACACACAAAAAATCTCATAATGTTTAAAAAATTTGTGTTGGGCCACATTCAAGCCATACAGGGTCACAGGTTGGACATGCCTGTTCTAGACATTAGCTCCTTATGACACATATAATTTACAAATACTTTATACCATCATTTTTTTTTATTGTTTTTGACAGAGAGAGAGAGAGAGATACAGAGACAGAGAGAGAACTGAACTGGGGGAACTCCCCAGTTCAGCACATGGGTCTGCACGGGCTGGGGCTGGGATTTGATCCTTGGTCCCCGGTGCTGCAAAGTGAGTGCTTAACCCACTGAGCCATCCCAGCTTCCCCTCTTTTTTTTTTCTTTTTAAGATTGATTGTTTTTGACCGACATAGAGACAGAGAGAAACAGCGAAAAACAGAGAGAGGGAAGAGGTTCCCAGAGCAGTCTCCATAGTTGTACATCATCAGTTTTCCACATAGTTTCATTCCACAGGTGGGCACAGGGCCCAAAGGGTCAGAACTGGGCTAGGGCCCCCTGCATGGGAGGCAGATCCTGTTCAGCCGGGGTCCTCCCATAGGAGAGGCACACCCCAGGAGGGAGTCAAACTGGAGGCTTCCCACATGGGAAGCTCACCCTGGCAGAAACCGAATTGGGGTGGAAAGCACACCCCAATTCAGTATATCGATCCACATGGACTAGATCTGGGACTGGGTGGGACTCAATCCTCAAACCCTGGGGCTGCAATGCAAGCACTCAATGCACTGAGCCATCCCAGCTTCCCCCATAGTTGTTGTTTTTTAAGCTCAGTTTGATATATGTATTTATGTTATCTACCTGGTCATCTTTGGGCATCTGAATATCTGACCCCTGGCTGACATTTTCTTTGCTGCAACATTTAATATAACTCCATAAAGTTAACACAAGCTTCCTTAATTAGATTTTGGATATTTTCCAAATTCTTCAAAATATTTGAACATAATTTTTTGTTGGGTCATTTGTAAAAGTAGCTAAACTCATTCATTACATTTTGAATCTACCTGATTTTATTTCTCATTACCTTTAATTCAGGTAGTACCTTGCTGTAATTTCCATACATAACTGAGTTTAGCTTCATTGATCTTATTTTACCAGTTTTTAAGAATTTTTTTCTAGTTGTTAACAATATATTTTCATTATCATTTCTCTCTCCTAAAAGAAAAAGGAGAAAGAGACATTTCAAACCCATGCTCAAACTCTGCAATTTCAGTGATGCTTGGTAATTGCTTGGTTAAATTTATTACTTTTCCATATTTTAAAATTTTAGGCAGCTACTTCTTCTGGAAGCAAAGGTAAATGCACGATGGCAAAGAGCTGTGATGTGCTTTGTATGCTACCATTTCTCCTTTGAAAAAAGGTTCCTGTGATATTAGTTCTGTGGAAGACATAGGCAAATACAACTCATCCAGAATCTAAAGATATAGATTTAAAACAACGGGGGCTGGGGGAGAGGGGGTATGGGCAAGAACGACTGAAAAGAACCATCAAACAAAGCAATGAAATTAAAAGAACGTTGCTTTTGGATCTCATGAGAGATGATAAAATTGGTTTTCATTGTCATAACAAAGGCACACAAACTTTTCAGTTGCCAAAATCCATTTTCAGAATTAAATTCCATTTCTAGGACCTCAAGGAGACCTATATTTTTCCCTTGGAAAAAGCCCCAAGAAGCACTCTGGATATCATCGCATTGCTTGTGTTCAAAGTTGGATTAAAATGAAGGTTTTAGAGGTCCCCAAGAGCTTACTTAGGTTTCCAGTACACTTTCCCTCAAGGTCAAGCCAACCCATATATAGTTATTATTAGTGCCCTGACTGAAAGCAATAATGGATTCTTTTAACAGGTTGGGCACAAAAAGAAGAAAACTTTTGGAAAAGAGTGCCTTTAATTTCAATCAATAAGACACATTTTGAAACATTTACTTTAGACTGACAAATAATAATCTGTTAAATAATAAGCCAAAGCTTCATCCAGCATGCCCAGCATGCCATGGGGGACATATTTCTATACTGAGATGATTAAATTGTCCTTTTCAGGTGAGAACTTGCATGTTGAAAAAGCAGATGTGGGAGAACTTGTATCTGAGATTGAAATACTCCTCCCTCAATCTGCAAAACTCCTCTTTCAAATTCTGTTGACCAGTATTAATCCACAGATTTCTATATATTCCTAAAGATTTATTTGGGGACCTGATTCTCCTAGAAGCAGCCTGGAATGCTCTTTTATAGACCATTGCATTCTGAGTAGAAAATAGAATGACTCAGTGTGTGAATTTCATTTGTTCAGAGACAGAATGCCATTGAGGTTTTAGTGTTGGCATTCTGGAGTTACACACATCTGATTTTAAATCCCATCTCAGTTATTGATAGGTCACATGACCTTGGGTAACCAGTCTGAACTCTTTTTTTTTTTTTTTATATCTTTTTATATTTATAGAGAGTAATTATTTTATCTTCAGTGCATATTTATTTTTATTTTACTTTTGACAGATAGAGAGACAGAGACAGAGACAGCTAGAGAACCGAACTGTGGGAACTCCCCAGTTCAGCATGTGGGTCCGCATGGGCCGGAGCCGGGATTCGATCCTCGGTCCTCGGGGCCTCAAAGCGAGCGCTCAACCCGCTGAGCCGTCCCGGCTTTCCCTGAACTCTAAACTTTGCTTCTACTTCTGTAGACTCAGAACAATAATGAACTCTAAAATTATGAGGAGAATTTTTGTTATCTACAGCTACATATGTGACAAATTACCCTAAAACTTATTGGCTCCAAGAAAGTTATGTGCTCACTTTTGCACTGGGGTTGGACTCAGCTGGGCAGTTCTTCTGTTCATTTTGCCTGGAGCTATTCCAGCAGCTATGGTCATCTAGAGATTCAATAGGTAATCCCAAATCACTTACAGCTATGATAGCAAGAACACCTTGGGGCTGGTTAGGCTTCTCCAGTTGGTTTCTCACAAGGGTAGCTAGACCTCTTTCATGGCAGCTCAGGGCTCCATGTGAATGAAAGCAGAAGCTGCAAGCCCTTTGAGACCTGACCTCTGGAACTCATACAACATTACTTTTGTTACATTTTATTGGTCAGCATAGGTCATAAAGCCAGTGCAAATTCAAGGGGAAGGGAAACAGAATCCACCTCTTGATAGGAGTGGCAAGTTCCTACAGGGATGGGAGGATTTGAATTGCTCTCTTTGATGACAATCCACCACAAGGAGAGTATATGAGATAATGCATGTATAGTGCTATGCACAGTGCCTGGCAGACAGTAGGGTCTTCATAACGCATTGATAAAAGCATGGTGCTGGTAATACGTTACTTGGTTCACACCCTGACGTTCACACCCTGACTGTGTCACATACTAATGATTTGATGGTTGATAAGTTTTAGAAATTTTTTTTGCCTCAGTTTATCTATAAAATGGTTGTAATAATTGTACCTACTTCCCAGAGTTATTGTAAAGATTATATGAAATATTACATGTAAAATGCTTAGAAGAGTTGATTTAAAAAAAAAAAGCAAAACTATTCTGCCAGGTTTTCTTCAGTATATCTCTAAGCGGTGATTTTAAGTTAATTTTTTCACCATTGTTTTATTTTTTCATATTGCAATAGGTATAATTTATCTTGTGAGATGGGCCACATAGTGATTAGTGTGACTTTCCTAAGGGTGATAGACATCAATAAGTTTTATTTAATCATACTTGTTTTCCCCAAGAATGAAAAAATTAACACATCATGGGTGTCAGAGGGTCTTCAGATCCACATCAAGCAGCTAAGATATATACTTAAATTCTTTCCACATAGATATATCAGTTTGCAGGTTTCCTCCATACCCTTCAGGCTTCACAACACAGGTGCCAGAAATATGGACAAGCTTTATCAGATCTCCTAGTAATTATGAAACAGGAAAATGTGTCTGGGCATCTGAGGTTCTTTGTCTCGTGCGCTCGAAGAATGAGGACGCAGACTCCACAAGAAAGGTTAAGCAGAAGTTTATTGGAAAGAAGGAAAGTTCTCTAGCAAGAGGAGACACCTGAAGGTGGAATGCCCGTGCTATGACTACAAGCTACAGTTTTTTTCTAAAGATTTATTTTTATTGTTTTTTGACAGAGACAGAGACAGAGAGAAGGGGTAGGGCCCACAGCAGTCTCCGTAGTTGACAGCATCAATTTTCCACATAGTTTCACTCCACAGGCGGGCACAGGGCTGTGCAGGGCAGGAACTCAGCCACGAGCCCCCCACATAGGCCCCAGCAAGAACTAAACTGGGGGCACACCCCAGTTCAGCATATAGGTCTGCATGGGCTGGGACCAGGATTTGATCCTCCGGCTCCAGGGCCACAAAGCAAGCACTTAAACCGCTGAGCCACCCCAACTTCCCCAAGCTACAGTTTTTATACCCTTTATTGTACCTAAGGCTGTTTTATCTTTTGGTTGACATGCCTGGATGATCCACTTAAATGAGTTTTGAAATAAACCAAAGTTCTGGGATTTATTGTTAATTTTTATCGACAAATGATATGCCTGGTTGATTAGACTGTCTTTCTTGCTGGAGGGAGCCCAGTCTTAGTACCCTTTATCTTGTGTTTCAGCACCCAGTCACCTTGCTCCAGAAGCCCTAGGTTCACATTCGTTAGATATTGACATTAGGGTTACTGAGGCCTTGACTTTCTTAAGTTTTGCTAACTATTCTGTCTCAATTGCATGGAGTTGATTATCTTATCCACTAGCTCCATTTTGGGGGAACATGTCTCCAGTCTTCCTTTATTTTTATTTGTTTTCAATAGAATTCTTAGTATGCCTCATTCCCTACAAACTGAATTCCTGTAGAGTTTGGGTTTCCAGACCGAAACTGCTTTGTTACTTAGACACTTGTTCTCCAAATGTTAATCCCTTCCCTGGGATGCTCCATTTTTCTCCTACTTTGTCTTCTTCTGGGTAGCTTTCTACTAAACACCTCTCACTCTACCTGCTTTATGCAAAGAGAAAGCAGAAAGTAAAATTTACAATCACAATGTCCTTACAAGACGAATGGGACATGGTAAATAAAAAACTTTTTTTTTCTACTGAACATTTGGATGGGTTTGGATATGCAAAAGTGAGTCTAGACCTTAACCTAGAAGCAGACACCAGTGCTCTGCCTAAAGAATAAGAATTTGCATTGGGGACTGCAATCTAGGAAGGACAGGGTTGTAAAAAAGATTTGGTATCCAGGAGAGAGGAAGAGAAACAAGATAGCTAGTGAGTTGCTGAGCCTCTATATGGGTGGGAAGCCAATAGAACAGTACTTGGGAAAACTACGTTTTAAGAAGTGCCTAGTGGAAGAAATCCACATGTTGAGCTGTAAATATTCATACCCCATTTGTTTCCCCAAATTTTCACTAAATTCTGATTAAAAAAAAAAGTCTCAGGAATGCTGGGATGGCTCATCTTGCAGCCCTGGGGTCCGAGGATTGAATCCTGGACCCAGCCTGTGCAGACCCATATGCTGAACTGGGGAGTGCCCCCAGTTCGGTTCTCCCCGGGGTGAGACCCCGGCCCCACTCCTGCCCTGTGCAGCCCCACCCCCACCTGTGGAATTAAATTATGTAGAATCTAATGATGTGCAACTATGGAGACTGCTCTGGGCCCTCCCCCTTCTCTCTGTCTCTGTGTCTCACTGTCCAAAACAATAAAAATAATATATTTTTTTAAAGTCTCATGTGAACAGATATATCTGTGTGTGTTAAGGGGGAGGAATGGTGTTATGAGTATGTGTCAATTGAGAAAGGTAATAGAATTGACAAGTCAATTCACATAGGGCAGAATGGGACTAATTGCATAAAAAATAGTGAGAAAATCCATTAATTGACATGTTTGAGGAAGCAGGAACTCAGAGCCAGAAGTAATAACAATAACAGAAAGGAGGCAGCAAAAAGGAGAAAGAAGAATGAAAAGGGGGAAGTAACTATCACTTGCAATGTGTGCCAGGGTTTGTTCTAACTGCTTTGCTTTATGTATGTAAGGATGACAATGAAAATGTAATACCTGAATGAGTGGGGCAGTAGGCCTAGCAGGTTCGTTGAACTGATAAACATAGTTAGGGCTCCTGCCTTTGATACAGGATATTTAGCAAAACTTGGGTAGTCAGGAGGGCCTCAGTAGCCATGGTCCAATATCTAAGGAATGTGAACCTAGGGCTTCTGGAGCAAGGTGACCAGGTACTGAAAGACAACATAAAGGATTTGAAGGCCAGCAACACGCAGAATCTCATCAACAAGGCATATCATCTAGAGATAAGGGTTAACAATAAATCCTAGAACTTTGGTGGTTTGTTTCAAAACTCATTTAAGGGGAAGCCGGGATGGCTCAGCGGGTTAAGCGCTCACTTTGCAGCGCAGGGGACCAAGGATCGAATTCCAGCCCCGGCCCATGTGGAACCATATGCTGAACTGGGAGCTCCCCCAGTTCAGTTCTCCCTCTGTCTCTGTATCTCTCTCTCTCTCTCTCTCTCTCTGTCAAAAATAAAATAAATAAATAAAAATATATTTAAAAAACAAAACAAAAAAAAACTCATTTAAGTGGATCATCCAGGCGTGTGAACAGAAAGAGAAAAGCAGGGCCTTGGGTAAAATAAAGAGTATAAAAGGATTGGCTTGCTGTTGTAGCTCAGGCATTCCACTTTCAGGTGCCCCTTTTGTCAGAGAGCTTTCCTTCTTTCCAATAAACTGTTTAACCTTTCCTGTGGAGTCCACGTCCTCATTCTTCGAGTTAGTGTGAACATCATCGTTCACAATTGCTCTTGTATCACCTTGTCCCTCCCAGAAATTCACAGAAATCTTAGGGAAGGCTTTGGACTTCCCACAATAAATAATGGACATTCAAGCCAATCCTGTCTAGAGCTCATCACAGAGGAGACCTCATCTCTCACTGACAAAAATGCTCCAAGAGAGGCTTATGTCTTGACTCTTGGTACAATGGCACATATCACAACTTTCTCTGGCTTCTAGCTCTGAAAGTGCCCTCAAATTCATCATTAGAACAAAGTTTTTTTTGTAATTTCCATTATATCATAATGATCATGAATATTTTAAAGAAATTTTTTTAAATAGAAAAAGCTTGCGAGTCAATCTGTTCCTTTTATGGATCTTCATCTTGTATTATCTCTCTCTCCTGTCCCTGACTTTAACACTTGCCAGCAACGTTCTGCCTTTCCTGAATATCACTCTAGGTACGTGAGCTGGTTCCTAGCTTCCTCTACTAACTTTTATTCCTACTGTACTCACATTTGAGTTTATCAGGCCCCAATTTCCACGATTGACAAGACACATTTTCATAGTCACCCTTGAAGGTCTCAGCAGGTTTTCTTCTCGGTAGTTTAAGGCAGCTCTTGGGTGCCCTCTTCTGGGATCAGGTCCCTAAGCCACTCATTGCTATTGACCAGCAACCTAGTGAAGTCCCAGCATCCCTGGGAGCTGGAGCAGGTTGGGTATCACAGCCATACATTTGTGACCCTTCTACTGCTGCCAAAAGATCTTAGCAATGATATTTCAGCTCTCTCTCTTTCTCTCTCACTTTTAAAAAAATCTCTTAAATGTTGTAGCCATTTTACCAACATGGAAGATTTTGTGGAAGGAAAAAAATGCTGAGGCCTCTCAGATATAAAACATTGAGTGAATTCAAGTACCCGTATTTTCCGGTGTATAAGACGACCGGGCGTATAAGACAACCCCCTAATTTTACAGTTAAAACATAGGTTTAGGCCTATATTCGCTGTGGCCTAAACCTATGTTTTAACTGTAAAATTAGGGGGTCGTCTTACACGCCCGGTCGTCTTATACACCGGAAAATATGGTATCTATTAAATTATGTCACATATAGCTTACACATCATAACCAGTCATGTATAGCTTACACATCATTACCATTAAAAATATCTAGGGGGGGGAAGCCGGGATGGCTCAGTGGGTTAAGCGCTCACTTTGCAGCGCCGGGGACCGAGGATCGAATCCCGGCCCGGGTCGGTGCGGACCCATATGCTGAACTGGGGAGCTCCCCCAATTCAGTTCTCTCTCTGTCTCTCTCTCTCTGCGTCAAAAACAGTAAAAATAAATAAATAAATAAAAATTCTGTTAAAAGAAA